>LPNX011156554.1:23976-34310 GCA_001517045.1 Pseudotsuga menziesii
TTTTCGATTGACCCTTTGACATCAAACCTACATCAAAATTATTGGTTTATCCTTTGACATATATTACAACACAAAGGTCCTATAGTTTACTTATAACTTGAGTCTTAGAGTCGTTGAATTGATTTTTGTACTGTAAATAAAAAGTGCGTCTATACATTTTCTCCACTATATCCCTCAAAGTTTTATAATTTTTTTTTCTTTTCATTAACTTCCAACGCCACTCCAATTGAACTAATCACCAATTCCCCATCATTTATATTCATCTTATTTCCTCACTATTTATCCCTACAAAACATTCAACAAATTCAAAATCCAAAATTTGGAACATGTTAGCAATTATTGTTGAAAAGCATTGTTGGGAAGAAGTCAAACAAATATTTAATGTTTATAATCTTTTGATCCACATAATTTCTTGTATATTTTTAACTCTCCTTCACTTAGATTACGAACAATCTTATAGAGTTTCTTTAATTTTTTTATTTACATGACACACATAGACCAATACACATCATTTAAAGATATAGATAATTCAAATATATTACATTTATATTAAAATTACAAAACACTTGCCATGATCTTTGTTTTGGACGTGTTTCCCTCACTCTCTTCAATGTGATTTTTATTCCATGGTCTTTTATCGACCTTCTTTTATCAATAAATCCCTTGCATAATGGAACACAAATTATGAAATAATTTTTTAGACACTAAGCAAAAAATTTCAATTAAAAATGTATTCAGTTCAATCAGTGCGCAAAATACCGAAACTCAGAACCGGTGTGCCTTACATAAGATAACACACTAGTGCACCTTTGATGCAATATTAACTAGTGTATATTATGTATAATGCACACAACTAAAGCTATTGACAATTTTTTTAATAAAAACATAATCTAAATTGTGCATCTTTAATAGATAAACACACTAGTGCGTATATCATATAATATGTGCACCAATTAACCTATTGAAATGTTTTAAACGTGCAAAAACAATGCTCCTTATAAGAATAAATGTAGTGGTGTGTTTGCTCTATATAGTGCACATTGTGGACTGTGATTTTTTTTTTGAAATCATTCTGATAGGGTTGGATTTGAATTGAATCACATCATGATCTTTGTCTAAGAGCGACACAAAGGTCCATATACTAATGTATATAACCGAGAAGTTTACGTTGCCAAAAATCAAATCTTATAAAATAGAAAAAAAAAAAGGAAAGCAAGGAGAACCATAGGGCTTACAATAATGAGGTAACTCCAAAGGAAGAACACAAGGGTTTGCAACATTGAACGTAACTCTTATATCTTCTAATTTCTTGAAAAAAACGTATAAAAAATATGTCATTTTTTTATTCTATTGAGGGAAAACTTACCTGAAATGTTTTATCTATAGAGTTTAATGTGTCCATGGTGATCCCTTTCCAAATTTATCTCTAAAGAAACCTATCCCTCCAAACTGTTTCATGGTAAATCTCTCTTGCATAAGTCACTCTTCAAATTTTTGGACAAAAGAGGTTTAAGGATTATAGTTTATTTATTTATTTATAATATTACCATATTAAAATTAAATTCTTGTTTTTTTTTTTCATTTGATATTTTGACCCATTAATAACAAAAGAATGTAGTTTTTTTTATTAAGGAGTTCAATTTGCAAATAATAAAGCAACACATGAGTGTACTATATTGATATAAGCTCATCATATAAATAACAAGCCAAAATGGAAATATAAATTGTCATAAACAATAAGAAAAAATGAGAATACAAACTTTCACAATTTTTTATGTCAAGATACTAGTGCGTTATGTGGATAATAGAGTACAAATGCATTGTATTGATATAAGTGCATTGGTTACACAACAAGGCAAAAAAATGGCAGTGTAAAATTCTGCAATTAATACCTAATGGAGGTTTCAATTGGTGTGCATATGGAATGAATGCACCGGTGCATTTTTCATGTTAAGATGCACCGGTGTGCTAGTATAGAATTTGGTGCACCAGTTACTTAAAAAAAAGTAGAATGTAGTTTGTTTCTCAATTTTTATTTTAATAATGAAGACATGTATTGACTGGATTACACAAATGCAGGGGAAAAAAGAATGATAAAGCAAACGGTTGATTATTCAAATTTCAACTCATTCCATATCCTTCTCTCCCTCTACATCACCTATAAGTCCTTATTTATTTATATTTTGATTATCGAATTGAATTGATGTGGTCTTTTCACATGCATTTGAATAATTGTGTACTGAATTTTGCAAGGTCCTAATTCCAAATCAAGTTTGGATACACCTGATATTCCACCACTCTGAAAAATATGTAAGTTCATATTAGGAGCAACATATTGTCGGTAGATGGTAGATGAAAATGGAAGGCAAAGGGAAAAAACCCAACAAATCTATCATGGAGGGGTTCATAGAATACACGTCCTTCTATTATGTTAGTGAATACATCAAGCAAATCGATGACACACCATGAATAATGGTTTGGGATGACCAACCAGATGAGGACAACAAGGAAGGGGGGATACTCCAAACGAATGGAAATACGTGCATGATAAAGAGTACGTCACATTATTTTTTAAAATTTTCTATAGAGTACCATATTTAAATGGTCCATCAAATTGTAATGTATTCATATCTCATCAATTCATATTCAATATTATTTATTTTTTCTAAATGGAATTGTTTTCTATTAGTTGAGAATATTCAAATACATATATAATAGTGGTATTAGAGCCTCTTCTTGGGCTTGATTTTGGCATTTGACCACAAACCCTTCTTGGAGCTTCTACGAAACATGGGAAGGGCCTCTTCAAAGGCATAGTATCCAGAATCCCTCATCAGAGGAGGGAAATCAGGTAGCAATCCTAAAAGTGCATGCAGGGAAATTTAATGAATGGATTAAGATGGAATGGAGTATTCTATAGAATGGAAGGTCCAATCAAATTTGTTTGATAAAGGCCGCTAGGATGCACCACAAATGGGAATATATAACAATTATGATGGGGAAAAAGTAAACCCGACAGGAAGTTTTCGATGTGACCAAACGATGTTATCAATTCGACAAAGGCCATAGGAACACACTACATTTGGAAACATAGAACAATTCGATATGAAAAATCCAACCCAATGAGGAGATTCCAATGGAGGATATTTGATAAAGGTAATCGAAAAGGTTAAAAAAAATGTTTAAATCCTGAAAATTATTTTGGCCATAGTAGGAGTAGTTTAGATCAAAATATGATAATACCTACAACATTCCCACACCATTGAGGAGTCCTATGAAATTTCCAGTGTAAGATACGGGTCTATTCGACTCCATATTTATATAAGAAAATGAAATAGTGGGTTTTAAGAATTTACACCCCAAGACCTAAAATGGGCCATGTTGAGGCCAAAATTGTTATGGTATAGTAGTGAGCTAGACACACAAATAAATTTGGTGGAATATGGCCATATTTTAAAAAGTGTGAATTCAAGGTGCAAAAGAAGGCCAAAATTCACTTTTTGGGGGTACTTTTGGGGGGGTCTAGAAAACTTGGAGGATGTAAAAGTGATCCTATATGTCAAGACTAGAAAACAAATTATGAACTTAACATTTACCTGATCATTAAAATGAACAACCTTGGTTAAAGGAAGTTCTTCCAAAAATGTTAAGTTGGGAGATAATTAGTTTTGCTAAAAATTCAGTCTGGAAAAAATGCAAAAGTTAAAATTAGTAAATTCCAGAAAATTATAGAGATTCCTTAAGGCTTCCAATCAAGGATATGAAAGTTGACGAGTAATCCTTGTCATGTTTATTTATTTTTTTAGACTGTAACAGGGGGAAGATTAATTATAGACCGGTGAAAAAGCCACCGGGTGCTGAGTACATCAAAAACTGGATTAAGAGCTCATGAACAGTTTGAAAATCTCATGAGGTCCACCGAGACCTGAAGCTAACATAACAGCAAGTGGTAAAAAGGAGGAGATTAGAGGAGTGTAGGACTATTTGAACTTCTCCATAATCTTTTTGACTGCTGATTCCAGAGCTGTGATTCGGTTCCCAAAGTCGCCTATGATATTGGCAGCATCTTTGAACTGAGAGAAGGCAACATATTTATAGTAATTCATCTCTCCTTTGGAGTCCTTGAGGTCATTCTTGAGAGAATGCAGCTCAGTAGAGAAATTCTTCCAGTGATTGAGGCCTTCATCAGTGTTGGCTTTGATCGAATTTCCTTGAACATCAGTATTTAACTTGAGAGCATCCAGGGATTGTTGGATGTATGCCAGTCTTTATTCTACTGTCTGCGGATTGGCGGATGACCCTATTGAATCCATGGGATCCGGGGCGAGCTGTGAAGGCGCGAGGAGCCGGTTGGGCGCGAGAAACCGATGAAGAGGGAGGTCTCTAGAAACTATAAATCTCAGAGCTCTTGGGGAGCGATTAATGGGCTGCTCGGAAAGGGGAATGAGAGGCGCGATATAAGGAGGGGAGGGGTCACGAGCAGGGGAAGGAGGATATTTGATGAAGATACGAATCTCCAAAGCACTCAAAGTTGTACCGAGGGCGCGTCTTAAAGGTTCATGAGAAAAACGAAAATGCATCCCACGCCTGTCCTAAAGATATACTGCAGATCGATTTTCTGACAGCGTCGATTTATGGAATATTGCAGAGGGAATCTCTGCCATTTACAACCAGCATGTTTATGTCCAGCATAGCGGCCTTGTTGGCCTCCAGGTCTGCCTTATCATTGAGTCCACGCAGGATGTGGAAGAAGCTGATTTCTTTGAACTTTGAGGCTAACAAAAGGATTTTTTTGATGATAGCGATTAAGAAGATATTGGAAGGCAAATTTTTGGATCTCAGGGCTTGGATGATTAGTTTTGAATCTCCAAACACCACAAGAGAGTCTAAGTTCCTCTCATGGGTTTGCTTGAGGCCTTGCCAAAGCGCCAACGCCTCTGCCTTGTTGTTGGTCATTGAACCTAGCCCCCAAGCATAGGTGGCTAAGACAGAGTTCTCATTCGAAAGGAGGACCCCTCCTCCTCTTGCTAGCCCTGGATTGCCTTTTCAGGCTCCATCAAAGAAAAGGGTGCTTTCTTTTAGTTTAGATCTCCACATTAGGAAATCATTTTCGAGTCGGATTTCCCAATTAGCAGTTTTTGAGATGGGAGCAATGGGAATGGGTTCAGGATGCCGAAATTGAGACAACCATCTTCTCTCTTGGGGATCCAAGTCTCTTGAATTCTTAAGCTTGCTCTTGGCTACCGATAGCTACCCCAGGAGGGCTTTGCACTTGATTGCAATCTTGATGCTTGACTTTTCCTCATCCCTAAAGATTCGGCTATTGCGCTCCAGCCAGATCTTCCAGCAGATAGCTTTGGGGGCCCATATCCAAATTGATTTCAGAAGGTCTTTTTTATGGAGATCAAAGGGAGAGCTGGAGGCCCAGGCGGCAAACAGGTCAGGGATGTTTTGGGGGATAGCTAGATCCTCTAGATTTAGGAGGAGGACCTCCGACCAGAATTCTTGGGAGAAGGGACAAGTTATCAGGAGGTGATTCATTGTCTCTTCTTCTGAACAGCATAGGGGACATCTGGACGGACCCTCCATGCCTCTATTTTTTAAATTTTCCCCAGTCAGAATACTTTTATGAGCACCAGTCCAACAGAAGAAGTCTATCTTGGGCATGAAAGGGTAATTCCAGATGAAGTTCCATCTAGCTGGGTTGGGAGCAGCGTGAGGCGAGGATAGGAAGACTTTGTATCCTTCGGTGGCTGAGTAACTGCATGAATGCTGGTCCCACCCTCTTTTGTCTAGACTGTTCTTTGCAGAGGGAATTTTTCCCTTGGAGGAGCTGCATTAAGCAATCCTTTTCATCATTTAGCCAGTTGGGGAGATTGTCAATATGCCAGTCCTTCCAAATGCCATCTCCATCTTCCTCCCAGCTTGAGATGTCCCAAAGAGTATTTAAGTTATTGTTTTGAGCCCAGTCCATAATGTTCTTTATCCCAGGATTTTGTCCTAAAGGTTGATCTCCCATGATGGCGTTTTCCCACATTTTTATTTTCTTTCCGTTTCCAGGTATCCAATGGAGGTTTGGTTGGAGCTTTGTTGCTCCAGCTGTCTTTTCCTACGACCAGATTCCACAGAGTTTTGGCCCCCATGGCCAAATTTTGTTTTGCCAGATCCCTTACTTGAAGGCCTCCTTCCTTATAAGGCATTTGGATTTTGTTCCAGCTAACCAAATGGATTCAATGAAGGTTCCCTTTGCCTCCTTCCCAAAGGAAATTTTTTATCAGAGTCTCCATTTTTTTCAAGATAGAGACCGGCGCGAGCAGAATGGAGTTTTGGTAAATTGGGATACTCATGAGCACAGGTTTGAGCAGAACTGTTTTTCCTGCTGGATTTAACCAGTTGGAGCCCCAGTTTTAGATTCGATTTTTAAATTTGTCAATGATAGGAGTCCAATGAATTGCTTTCGAGCATTTCTTAAAGATTGGAGCGCCTAGGTAGGTGAAGGAGTCCCAATCGTGGACAGCTTCCATGCCCAGCGATCTGGCAATCTTCCCTAGATCCTTTACTGAACAATTCCAGCCATAAATCTTGCTGTTCTGGGGATTGATTTTGCTTCCTGAGATCTGATTATAAACTTCAAGCTCTTTTTTAAACTGATTTTCCAAGAAGATGCTAGCTCCACCTAGAAGGATCGTGTCATCCGCGAACTGTGCATGATTGATGTTTTTTACCTTTGGGGCTAGCTCGAGGCCTGAGAGGATATTCTTCTATTTGTTGGAGGTTAACTGGAAGCTTAGAATAGAATCTTGAATTGCATAAAGGAGGGGCGATAAGGGGCAGCCTTGCCGGAGCCCTCTGGTCGCTTGGAAAAAGTCAATGGATCTGCCATTTACTAGAGGGGCTATCCACGGGGAGCTGATACAGCCATGCACCCAATTGATAAAATGCGCAGAGAACCCCAGTTTCTTCATGACTAAGAAGAGGAAGTCATGTCTAACCCTATCAAAGGTGTTGGCTAGATCCAACTTTATCACCATTCCTTCTTCTTTGTTCTGGAAGCTAGAGTGTATAGCCTCTTGGACAAGGAGGATATTGTCTTGGATCTTCCTCCCTTTTATGAACCCCCCTTGGTTCTCCGGGATGAATTTGGGGAGGATTTTTTTAAGTCTATTGGCAATAATTTTGGTTATAATCTTGTAGCTAAGATTGCAAAGGGAGATTGGCTGGAATCTGGTGAAGGAAGTGGCTCCCTTTTCTTTCGGGATTAATGTAAGAAAATCAGAGTTGGTGCTTCCTCCAATCTTGCAGGTGGCTTGGGAATTCCTTACCATCCTTAGCAGGTCCAATTTAATAATGTCCCAACAACTAGTGTAGAAGTTGGCCGTAAAACCGTCAGGGCCAGGGGCGCTGTCAGGCTTAATTCTGAATAGGGCTCTTTTAAGTTCTTTTAAGGAGATGGGAGCAGAAAGGAGAAGGTTATCATCCTCTTGAATCAGGGGAGGAATGAGATCGAAAGGGTGATCCATAGCATTTAAAGGGGAATCCTCAGGAGTAGAAAAGAGATCTTTGAAGGTGAGGAAGGCTGCTTTCCTTATTTCTTCAGGGTCTTTTATTAGGGATCCACGAAAGTTGATTTCATTTACTGCTTTGTAGCTTTTACAAGCTTCAGCTAGTTTGTGGAAATAGTTTGTATTTTTATCCCCGCTCTCTAGCCACAAGCTTCTGGACTTCTGACGCCAGAATTCTTCTTCGACCCTATAGGCTTTAAAATAGGACTTTTGGAGCTCTGATTCTTTGGAGAGAGTGGTGCTGGTGATGAGGACGGTGTCCATCGCATGCTGGTGATTTTCGAGGTCTTTTTGGGCTGCGATTCTGATGGAGGTAGGGGAGGATAAGAGCTTAGCCCAGTTCTTCAGAGCTGCTTTAAGCCTCTTTAGTTTCTGCTCCCAGGTGAAGGAGGGGGACCCAGGCATCGGGATAGACCAGGAATCCGATATTACTTGCTGGAAGTTCTCTTGAAGCAACCAAAGTGGGCTGAAGCGGAAGGGGATGGGGCCTAGAGTGGCATCAGAGAAGATATCTAGTAGGATCGGTCTGTGGTCCGAGGTGCAGTTGGGGAGGATTTTGGAAGTGGCCAGCAAACCAGAGGAAAGGAAGTCATAGTGGATGAGGAATCTGTCGAGGCGAGCTGCTATATGACCAGGACCCAATCTCTTGTTGGACCAGGTAAACTTCCCTGAAGGAGGCTTAATATCCATCAAATCCCAATGGAGGATAATGTACTCTACCCATTCTCTAGCTTGATCCCTTACAATGGATCCCCCTTTCTTCTCTTCAATGGACAGCGTGACGTTGAGATCACTGGCAATGATAATGTTTCTTGGACTATGCTGGCTAAGAAACATATCAAGGGAATCCCAGCAGCTGCGTTTTTCAGGAAAACGGTTAGGAACATATATATTAAAGAGACTTACTTGCTGACCGGAGTCCTGGTGAAGAATACTTGTGAAGATCCAGTGATCGTTGCATTCCTCATTGACCAATTCAAATTTGGTAGAATCCAAGAAAGTGGCTATTCCTCCAGAGGCCCCTTTTGAGCTTATTGCTATCCCAGGGCCCTTTTTCCAGAGGGCATGACTGGCTTGGTAGAGGATTTAATCCTCCATTTGTTTCTCCTAAATTAGCAGAATGTCTGGCTTGTTTATTCTGATGATGTCTTTCAGAGCTTCTTCTTTTTGTTTGGAGCCTAAACCTCTGCAGTTCCAGGAGATGTATCGCATTTAAAAAAATTTAGAAGGGGAGGCCCCCTTGGAGGGTTGGCCTTGCTTGGATCTGGTGTTAATCATGATTGGCAAAGTTTTCTGAGTTCCTTTGGCTACATCTCTAAAGGACTTCTCTTCGCGGTGCTTTTTTTTGGATTTTCTTCCCTTGTTGGACTTTAGAGGTGTTGCATGTGAGCTGCTGGATTCCGAGGCTTCTTCATCAGAGAAACCACCTTGGTCGGAGTCTAGATTAGACGGATCCTCCTCCTGGCTGATGAACTTCGAGGGCTCTCCCATGGGGACGGGGGGAGGGATAACCTCAGTTATGACTGGGGGTAGATCTGGGACTGGTTGCAGGGGTACTTCACCAGGGCCGATAGGATCTATCAAGATCGATCTAGCAGCATTTCTTTTTTCTTCGCTTGTTCCTTCAGTTGCCGAGGGTTGCTTTGAGGTATGCGCTTGAATGGGGATGGATGGAGAGATCCTTCCTTCTGTAGTCGCCTCCTTACTGCTTGGGGCTTGCGGCCCAGATCCTGGCCTTTTCTCTTGGGTTTTTGAGGCTGCTTTCCCTTTTTTGGGCCTTTTCCATCCTTCTGTTTCGTCTCCTTGCTGATTTTTGGGATGGTTTCTTTGGAAGTGACCACGCTCATGGCAGTGTCTGCATTTGAAGGGCAGTTGCTCGTAATCCAACTATTGGAAGTGATGCCAATCACCCACCGAGATCTTGATTGCTTCTGGTATCCCGGCCTCAAGATCCACCTCAACGCAGATTCTGGCACAGGAATATTGACCCTTGGGATCTTCCTTGTCAATGTAGCGGCCAAGCCCATTCCCTATTTTTTCCAAAGATTCAGAGTTCCAGCAGTGCGCTGGTAGGTTTGGAAGACGGACCCAAACAGGGACCTCCTTGGGGGAGTCAAGATTTGGGTCGAAATCTGGGGTCCAGCGGTTGAGATACAGTCCTTGGGAACCCATGAAGTAAGGACCATTTCTGAAAATGAGATCTCGATCATCCTTGGAGATGAATTCGAAAATATAGAAGCCTCTGCCCACCGGGTAGCAGGTCACGTTGTGCTTCAGTTGGGGCCTCCAGTTTCTTTGAATACAGTCATCCCTGGTTCTTGTGGAGGGCCATAAACCCATGAACTGCCCAACCAGTCCATGTTCCACCAAGGCCAGAGCAATCTTGATGGGTTTTTCTTCTGGAAAGACAATTTCAGGTATTGCCTCCAGTTTCTTAATGAATTTCGGGATCTGAGGGGCTACCAGCTTCTTCCCGGTAATCGATAACAGCCTCTTGAAGGCCTCTTCATCAGAGAGAGATGGGGAGGGAGGGTATTTCCCTCCCCCAGGCGCAGCCATGGCGGCCGCTGGGCAGCGCACGCAGCAGTTTGCCCTAGCTAAGAAGCACGCGCGGCCACGAGCAAAAAAAAACTGTTCCTATCCTCGTAATGTTTATTATCAACATGTGATATTATTATTATTATTATTATTATTTATATTTTTCCTTAGACTTTATTGTACATGTGGATGAAGTTGGTCTCTAAAGCTAAATGTACCTACAAGAAAAGTGCA
>LPNX011156574.1:0-15181 GCA_001517045.1 Pseudotsuga menziesii
TAGTTCACTGCACTGAAATATTATAGAATAATACATACACTTTTATTGAACTAGTGAAATCAATTTACGATATTGTGAGTGTCTATCTTGGCAACTTCAAGACTCATCCAACACCTATCACTCGACTCATCCAACACCTATCACTCATCGCCAACCTATTCCCTATTGGTGGTAGGGACAGTAACGGAAGCTGGCTAGTTGCATACAAAAAGGATTTAATGCTATGAACCCTCTTCCACACCAGCGAGAGGAGATGGTCTCGATCAAATTATAATCAATTATAAGTGATTATAATATCATGATTAGATGAGATGAGATGATTTATAAAATAGAATTCAAACGCAGAATTCATTTGGTATGGGCCAACCTGGTGAGGATGATCAAGCTGTAGCATTGAGGGTTTCAAGGGATCGTTGTACGTTTTACAATTGCAAAATTTTGGGCTATCAGGAGAACACAACATCTTATGCATTGCCAGTTTGGAAAGCATAAAGTATCAGTAATCTAGGTTTCTCGCCCATTTCTACACAAAACATAAACAAATTATCAGTATGCGGATGCCATGAACTAAAATTTAAGATGCATTTTAAATGTAAAAGGTATGATGTAAACATTTAGATTTAAACATCTAAAAACAAAGTCCTCTTAAAATTTGTCCCAAAACATTCACCATTTATACTATTCTTTGACGTTACCAATTCAAACTTTCGTCTCTTGTCCATGTCATCCCTTGACCCTAAACCCTCATAACCCTAAATATCAAACCCTAAACATATCTAAATACCAAATCCTAAATTATTGTTATGCTTTGCTCACTGATATTTTTCACCAACAACTTGGCCTCTCAACTATCTATCCATTCATTCAGTCCTCCGACCTCTTCTAATTTTGGCCTCTCAATAATCTATGATAATATTCATCTAGTCACTCACTCCTCTAGCTGCTTCCAGGTAATTTTTTAAATATTTTGGGCTTCTTTATATCAGTAGAGGTACACTTAGATATGTTATTTCAGCCTTGTAAAGATAATGTCTATTCAACTTATGTGGAAAAGATCGATCCCACAATCATCCACTTGCGTATCAATTCCAATTTTGTTGGTTCGTCAAAATGAAAAACCTAAAATAAAAATCACCAAATTCTGCACTAAAACAAAAAACCCATCCCAAACTCCACCAGACAACGACTTTATCACATATTTTTTCATCAATAAATGTGTTATGACAGAGAAAGATGTTTCAAAAATATTTATAAAAAAAAGATAATAGTTGCAAAGCAACTTAGTCCATGCTTAAGGGATAGTTACAATGTGTCGTTCAATGCTCAATAGTTTAGAGTTTTGTGATATTAGACTAGCCACCACTTGGCTCTCCCTGGGTTATAGTTTCACATGGTAATTAATTATTCACGTAATATGCCTCATGGTAACCCTCTTCTATGAGTTTCAAATCGATTTTTTTACTTGTAGACTTCATTATTTTTATATGTAGACTTCATTATTTTTACTAGAAGTTTTTAAAAAATAAGGTCTCATATCGAGGTCAAAGAGAACTCAATGGGTAATTTTCATGATTACTTTTGAAATTCCGATAATGTAATGGCCAATTATGTGAAGAATATAATGTTTTAAATTATTGTATCAACCATAAGATTTTATTTACTAAAATTTGTGGTTCAACACTTCAAATTGTCTTTCTTGTTGCATATGTCCACATCTCCTTGCTTATCTTACAACACGGTGTTCTTTTATTGCACCCCTAGGCACAATTGCTAGTTGTAATCAATGGGTACATAGATGCTACTACGATGAACGATTTGAAGGAGATGGTAAATATCTTGCTTTTCTTGATTTATTTTAAACTTCAGTTTTGCTAGTTTTTAATTATAATCGGTAATGCATCTATCTTGTCCAGCTTTGTGCTGCAAGGCATTTGGAAATCTCTCTAGAAACTGTGGAATACCCCTCAAAAGTGGTTCTTGTAACATGTTATAAGTTCCACAAAACTCTTCTTAAAAATTGAATCAACTTTTATTTAACAGATCTCAGAATCTGGGTATTTCATGTGAAGACATAATTAAAACTTTCTACAATAGTCTATGTGTTACGAGAACTTGTCCAAATTTTAAATACTCTTTTGACCGTGATATAAGTGATATAAATGTTGTTTCTACTTTCGA
Organism: Pseudotsuga menziesii; assembly: GCA_001517045.1. NCBI lineage: Eukaryota > Viridiplantae > Streptophyta > Pinopsida > Pinales > Pinaceae > Pseudotsuga > Pseudotsuga menziesii. The sequence continues at coordinate 2,179 of LPNX011156574.1, forward strand.
TGGTTCCTTCATAACATTATTTCTTTGATAAAATCAGTTTAGCTGTCATTGCTATAAAGGTCATTTCTAGTTACATCTTACCCTATGCTCTATGGCCAAAATGTGTCGATATTTTTTCATATATTTCTATTGGGGATTCTATATTGTCTTTAACTTTCATTATACTATAATATAAGTGTGAAAAATGAGTTTGTTTCCTTTTGGTTTAATTTTCTCCCGTGTTTGTCTTCAGTGGTCATTGCAGGAAGCACCACAGGTCCACAGTGGTAGGAATTGTCCTTCTCTACTATTGTTACCAAAGGTACCATTGTGAATTCAAGATGAGAAGAAGCACAAAAATATTTCTTTTTACCCCTAGAGGCTCATTAAATATTGCAGTTTATACATAGAGAGAAATGGAAACATCCACAAAAGGATTCTTCGATAAAGAGCGACTGGCACAGGAGGTTTTAGAACAGTTCATTAATGAATTATTCTCAGCAAAGGTGTTGTTGTAGTGAATAAGATAAGGAATAGAGATACCCAGGGAATAGAACAATTACTGAATGAAATCAGGCTTTTGACAAGTGTAGATCACCCAAATTTGGTTAGACTATTAGGTTGCAGTCTTAAGAAAGGAGAACCCATTCTTGTTTATGAATTTATGCCCAATGGTACACTTTCTCATTTTTAACTTTTGGATAGTGTTTATAATTTGCATGTTCTTTTTAAGGTTGTATTTGAACGGATAGCATGGTAGGATTATCATATAATAAAATGGCAAATGATTATTTTCTAGATAAAAATCCAAAACCTTGTAAATTCACGTTACCTATGAGATAATCCTAAAGTATGTTGATAATATTCTTTAACTTTTCTACAAAATCTTGTAAGAGTCTTAAAAATTGTTGTCTCCATTTGTTTCATCCCCACAAATTTCATGTTTTCTTGTCATTTATAAAAATAGTTCTATTTTCTAAGATCGACCTCCCAAAAAAGTTTATATATGTTAAAAAGACATTCATGTATATGTAAAAAGAGTAAAATGTTTCAACAAAATTTTTTCAATGTAATTTTTTTTCATTTAAGTCAAGGTTTTCAATAGACAAGAGTTATTTTAAGTTTCTGCAAAATATCTGGCTAAACTAATAATCCTGGGTTACCCAAGCCAAATGCTACTGTGAAGCACTATCTATAGAATATAATTCAAGCAATGAAGAAGAATAAATATCTTTCTTTTCCCACTGTCCTACCAATACAGTTAGTCCGGGCACCGAGAGTTATAAGTGTAAACATATAAAATGGTCTTGTTTCTTCAACAGAATAAACATTTGCTAGATTGACTTCTGGATCGACTGCTTCTTCAACAGGATCAACCCCATCAATACGCTATAGGCAAAGATAATATTTTATAGGTGAGTGTTGATATCTATTTTCATGATTCTCAAAAATAGAAACTTTGCGAGAACCTCAAAAACACAAATACAACGATGAAGCTCCAACAAATTGGCAAAAAATATTGTGCCAATAGAGCCCCAACAATTCTAATCATTAGGAATTAAAATAGGAATTAAATGCAGTTTAAATGGCAGCAACCAATGTTAGGACAAAGGAGGAGGTGGCTATTAAGATGGCATGTATGTTAAAATCCTTCATCCCAGTTTTTTTTTGTCTTTATTATGGTGGGTATACCAAGGTGTCATTATGGTGGGTATAACAAGGGGTAAGGATAAAAGGAGGGTATAGAAAGTGGGGCCCAGATGGATGATCTTTGAAAGGGTTGTTTAATTTGAACTATCCTTAGTAGCAATTCCCTACATGACATGGATGATGGATCCATCACATAACGTGAACATCGGTTTTGAAATATAAATTAGTATATTGCTTGATTGCAGAGTTGTTGATATTGAGTTGAATTTAACCAGTGGAAACATCATTGAAACTGAGTATTATTTTCATTTATTTTCCAGTTATATTCAATAAGAAACTGAGTATTATTTTCATTTATTTTCTAGTTATATTCAATAACAAACAAATTATTATTTTCATTTATTTTCCAATTATATTCAATAAGAGTTTACTTTTAAGTTAACACTGCAAATGTGGAACCTGAGTTGTAAGGGTTTTACTCACCCCACAATGCACCCACAATGCATGATGTCTGTGAGTTATGCTATTCAAAATTTTGAAGAAATTAATCCTCGTTGTTGCAACATTTCCTTTCAAATTCTACACTCCCATACGACACATGCACCTATATGCTATACCTCCACTATTTTCTGGTGTTTTGTGTGAATTAAATGCTTCCATTGTTATGCGTCTCATTAATCATATTATTTTTCAGTTTCTTGTTAAGCAGGCTTTGCTAGTTCAAATAGATCATAAATACACCAATGGACAAAATATGTGTTTGTAAATCACTCTGAAAACCCTTAATTGATGTTCCTCAATGACTTTTTCATGAGCGAGTGAAGACAAATAACCCACATTTGATGTATGAATCTAAAGTGTATAGACTTCTTTATGGAGGAAGTAGAACTTATTTTTATCTTAAAATCTCCTATTGGACTGTAAAGATTATTAACGGACTTTTTTTCTATATGTCTTATAATCAAGTCATTGGATTTTCTACCCACAAGCTTTCAAATGTTGTATAAATGTATTATGATGTTTTCTAATGCATTTAGAGACATGCTTCCTCCACCTATACTTGCACAAAAAAAGAGATATGATGTTGCTAAATTCCCGAGACTTGTAGTTGCTAGCGGATCTACCTTGAATTGTTTGCTGGTGGTAGGTGTACTGTATTCTCCGTCGGCTACTGTGTTTTTTCACAATTTGGCTCCACCCGAGTCTCGCCACCCTTTTTCTCATAATTAATTTTGGTATCATCTCCCTAGACTTGTGGCCGGTGTGTTGTTAGTTATCACGATATGGTGTTTTTGAATCATTTAGCATCCTGGATCTTTTCAAAGATATAGTCCTCTTAAAAGCAACTCAGTCTTACATGGAGCATTTTTATTTGCATTCAATCTTAAATCTTAAAATCTATCCTTGGGGACATTGCCACCTCGTGGCTCTTGTTATTATATTTACATATTTTACCATTATTAAGGTGAAAGAAGTTTATATATCATAAGGGTGTTTATAAAAATTTTACCTATTTTATAAATTTGGTTAAGTATTATATTTACGTTTATTACAAGTATAGTATGGATGGACTATGAATGTATGGATTTTAACATAATTCTCTAAAATGAAGCATGTTTTGTTGGGAGAAAGAAAATTGGAACAATTTCAATATTATGTTTCCCTTGTGGTTTGAATTTTGTACTTTGGTGGGGTGTTTTAGAATAATCCCACTTGTTATGCATGCTTTAAATGGTAAACATATCCCATATGATTTAAATTATGATGATGATGAACTAGATGACAATGACAATGATGATGTTTTTAAAGAAGACGATGATGGAAATGATGATGATGATCATCATCATCATCATCATCTTTGTCATTGTCATCATGATTATAACAATAGTCATCATCATCGGCATAATCATCATCCATGTCATCATCATCACCATTGTCCTTGACATCATCATCATGATTATTGACATTTTCATCAGTTATTCATCATTACCTTTGGCATAAGAAAATAGCATCTACCCAAAATATGTGATTAGTGGAAAAGGGTCATGGAGGACACACACGATTTATGCATGATAAATAACAACTTATTTTTTAAGATGATTAACATCATCATTCTGATTGTACTCATCATCGTTGTCATTGTCATCATCACCATCATCACCATTCATTTCATTGCCATCATAATCATCGACAATGTCGTCATTGCCATTATCCTCCTCCTCCTCCTCCTCCTCCTCATCATAATCGTCATCATCATCATCACTGTCGCCGTTCTCCTCATTATCAACAACATTATCATCATCATCATAACCATCCTCAATATCATAATCATTATCCTCATTTTCATCTTCAACATCTGGGTGTAAAACTGGATAAAAACATCGATGCAACAAAAGGATGCAACAAAAGCAGGCGCAAAAGTGGGTGCATAATGGGGTGCACCAAAAATGGATGCAAAATGTGATGCAAAAAATGATGCAATCATGGAAGCAAAACATGATGAAAAAAGTGGCGCAAAAGTGGATACAACCATGGATGTAAAATTGGATACAAAATTGGATGCGAAAGTGGATGCAACAAAAGTAGATGCAAAACTAGATGAAAAAGTAGTCGTAACACCCAACGCAAAACCCGATGCAAAAATGGATGCAAAAAGGGATGCAATAACTAATGTAAAATTGGATGCAAAAAAAGATGCAAACGTGGATGCAAAAGTTGAAGCAAAAGTGGGTGTAAAAGTAAGCGCAAAAATAGGTGTGAATTGGGACACGAAAAAAGTGGATGCAAACATGGATGCAATAGTAGATGCAAACAAAGATGTAAACATGGATGCAAAATGGGATGCAAAAAGAGATGAAAACATGGGTGCAAAAGTGGACGAAAAAATGGATGCAAAAGTGGATGCAAAAATGGCTGAAACAAAATGAGATGCAAAACTAGACTCAAAACAGGATGTAAACTTTGATGCAAAACTTGGTGCACGAAGAGATGCAAAAAAAGAAGCAGAAGTGGATGCAAAAGTGGATGTAAAAAAGGATGCAAAAGTGGATGAAAACAAGGGCATAAAAGTTGTGGCAAACATTGGCGTAAAAGGGGGCACAATAAGAGTAGATGTACAAACTAGGCACAGAATTAGGTGCAAAACTAGTCTCAAAACCTGTCGCAAAACTTGATGCAAAACCTAGCCCATAACTAGGTGCAAAACCCGATGCAAATTACGCCACAATTTGTGCCAGATTTAGAAAAAGGACGCAAAAAATGCCTAAAATAGCACCAACCCGTGAAATTGCACGATTTTGTAAATAAAATGAAGAAAAATACACTGAAAGATGATCTAGACGCAAAAAAGGATGCAAAAAGAGATGCTAAATCCAGTTTTTGTTGTAGTGCCTCTTCATTCAAATCATTTGACTCAAGCATAGGTCCTACATTTTGTTGCATTCAATATTCTTTCTTGAGCTCCGGTGGTGATGCTAGGTTAGAGTTTCATTGATCGTACTTACATCTCCAAGTATTCTTGCGGTTAATCCTCTGATTAAAAATGCCACATAATTATTTTCTTTGTTGGGGCTCTGTTCCACATAGATTATTTCTTTATATAACTTCTTTCAAGGTCTTTGGCAATTTCCAGAGGCATAAGGGAATGTCCATATCTAGTTAATTCACCTGTTATAGTGCAGGTTCTAGCACCATTTTTTTTAATATGGCATCGACATTCATCAAAGGAAGTGAGTAGTAATCATTAACATAGGTTTTGAAATTCATAGTAGCTTGCATGATCCATATTTATGTGAATAGTATTCATTAACGTATGTTTTTTCAATTCACAATCGATATTTATCAGCCTTTGGTGGCAAACACAGTTTCCTTCCTCTGATTTGTGTCCTTTTCTTTCGATGATCTACTCTAGATAATAATTCAAGAACATTTTCTTCTTCATTGCATATATTTATCTTTATTTGATTATTTGATCTCTCTGGTAGAGTTTATAACCTTGCATTATGTTTATTCAAGGGATTTCTTTTCTTCTTTAGAATGGAATTCTGATGCAAAGAAGTGTTTGGAACTACCCTAACTTCATTTTATTTAGTCACAAATGTAGAAAGCACATGATCTTTGACATTAGGAACATAATTTTCATGAATATTTTCAAAATATTTTTCACCCTTCAAATTTTCTTTACGGTGGGGGAATAGAAACACCCTTACTTTACTAACCAACCAAGCACCCATTGACAAACTTTGCAAGTTTTGAAATGCAATTTTTTCAAGGAAATTTGTTTCCTGCACAAGAGAGGAATTTCAGGCTTTGATTTCCAACCATTTGAGGCTTCATCAAATGGAGAAAGTATAGTTTACAAAAAAATGATAAAATCCAAGAAGAAACTGATGAGTTAGAGGAACTGTTGAAAATGCAAAAAGATACATCTAATCAAATGCAAACATACTCACCGATCTCATAAGTCCAGCCTATGGCAGTATTGATTATTTCTTCTAAATGTGCAGGAATGACAGCCTGCAATAGAGTGCTGGGAGGGGCCGGAATAGCTGCTAACGGTGAATGGCTTAAGCTGCTAACAGAAAATGTTGCCAGAGACCGAGAAGTGAACCCAGGTCGCCACGTATGTTCTTAACAAAGGAATATTCAATCGGAGCAGTCCAAAAGAGAAAGAGCTATTTGTTGAGATGCAGAGTATTTAATGCAGTCTAAGCAAGCTTGATGATCGTTGGATCTTGAGCTGTTAGAAATCTAACAGTCATCAAACATGTTGTAGCTGCATTAAATGTTCTGTAGCTCAATGCATGCTGTAGCGGCATTAAATGTTCTGCAGCTCAATGGATAGCACTTGCCGCCCAAAACGCCTTCGTGGATGAATCCCAAAACGCCTTGAAATATCAGTTTTCATTGATTAAATCATGATTTGGATGATTTAGAAGATTTTTAATTTTTTTATTTAGTTAGTGCAATTGATAAAATTGTAAAATAATAAAAATTGCAACTTTCAAAATTGATTCTAACAAAATTTTAAGAGTTGAATTTTTTTTTTCCTTTTCGTTTTCCTTCATTGTACCTCGGTGGTTGTTTTGATTTGATTATTTGGTTAGAAGGTGAAATATTGAGAAACCGATCGAATTGCTTCACCTATCATGTTGATGACCCACTACCCACAAAATCTCAAAGCGAATCTTCACACAAAGCACATAGATCATGACCTTATGTATTGGTTTTGATTATACAACTTCCCTGAAAGTCACAGTAGATTCCCTCACAATCTTCACCTCTATCTCATCCATAGGATTACGATATTGTAGATCTCTCATCTGATTTACAATGACTTGTTAGCTACTACTAATAGCTCACAATCTCCTCACAATAGTTCATTCGTTGATAAAAACTAGTTACTTTCCAACTTAACCCTTTAATAATTTCTTTGTTTGAGCAATGGCAGCACTTAACAATGGTGGTTACCTTAAAATAGTCCATAGACTTCTCAATAAGCAATGATGAGACACGCCTTCTCAGTAACCAATGAGGAGTCTAGTGGCTCGACTATCCTCCTTCACACATTACTAGTACAAGATCCATATTATAAATAACCCTTCAAAGAATTGACACAAAATATTCAACCGCAAAAAGCACCCAACAATCTTCTACGTCAATCCTACTCCTATTTTACAAAGTATTACATATTAAACTCTCATTTTCTTGTGTTGTCTCATGATGTAGTTATGCCCAAACTTGCTCTGATACCAAAATAAATAACAAACACATAATCGCTCGCACAATGTTGAGACCAAAGTGTCTCAACCACATCACACTTATTTATCTAATCCTTGATAACAAGTTACATATATAGGAGAATTCTTTAGATCCTAAAATGGTGGATCTAGATAAATATAAATTATTATAAAAACCATATTATAAATAACCCAACAACTACTTAACACAAAAATTTTACCTGCAAAAAACACTCATATTTTACATATGTTACATATCTAACTCTCATTTTCTTGGTCTCTCCTATGAAGGAATTATGTACCCAAACATACTTTGATACCAAAATAAAAATCAAACACATAATTGTTTGCACTATGTTGAGACCATAGTGTCTCAACTACACCACACCCGCATATATAACCTCAAAGAAAGTTTGCCCATCAATTGAATAAAAATTTGTACATTTCAATATTGAATATTACCTATGGCACCGAGTTTAGTTGATCTATTACAAAGTACAACTAATGGCATTTGTATATGTCCTTGAGTACATCTCTCACAAGAGATTTATTGTCGGTCAAAAGTTCAACATGACTCCATCAAAATTCAACAAAATCAATGACATGAACGACTCAATAGAGAAATGGAAGATCTTAAAGGAAGTGGAAAAGTGTTATAATTGGTTGATCACGGGAAGAAATGCCAATATTATTTTTTACAGTGCAACATTGGTTAATTTAAGTGAACTAGAAAGATTTGTTTCTTAGCCTAGCTGGAAAGTGACATGCGCTCTAGATGCTCACTATTAATTATTTTGGATTGTCTTTTTTCAAATATATATATTCCCATTTTTTTCTTAAATTTATATTTAAATATTATTTATTTTATATAAATATATAAATTACTCTAATTACCATTAAAGTTATGATGAATATATATTTATTTTAATCAATGTCTTGAGTGGCTTTTACTTCTAACATATACCTATATATACAAATATAAATAATATTGTTTATGTATACAAATAAAAAAATATTGTTCAAATAGTACATTTTTAATATAATTAGATCATCACCTAAATGGAAGGTTTACTTTATAAATCTTTAGCCTGATGAACCAAGGAAATCAATATATACAAGAGCCAGTGTTCTACGTACTTTTACTAAACAAATATTTAGAAAATTCAACACACTTTAATAGAGATTAACATTAAGAAGAAACTGATTAAAAACTTAATTTGAGAAGATTTTTAACAGAAAAAGATAATGAATTTAATTGAAAAAATAAAAATAAAAAACTACAAGGAAAAAATATTAAAATAAAATTTTGTATGAAATAAATATATTTAAGTATATAGGTGTGAGAATAATAGCGCTAGCTTCACACTCTGGTTTCTGTATCTGGTTTGATTACCTTCTAAATAAAATGCCTCCTTTCTGTTGCAAAAAGCAGACCTGCCGAATCAAACCCTAGCTCTACGGTGGGTAATAAATGTACGGGAAGACTATTGTCATTGAACTTAGTTTTGACTAAAACCATTTTGCTGCTTGCAATCTAATTGGCAACATGCTCACTGCGGTCCCATTAAATGGCAGACAACAGGCTAAATATTTAGCTAAATCGAGAGAACTTCATATTTAGCTTAAAACTAAATTCACAAGAATTAAAAATATATACATACAATTTACATTTATTGATAACTTTTAAAACTTCTTTTACAGAAAAATTTAGCTAAATCCAGAGAACTTTATATTTAACTTAAAATTTATTCACAAGAATTAAAAAGATGTACATACAATTTACATTTATTGATAACTTTTGAAACTTTTTTTTACAGAAAAAAGTAGAGAAAACTAGACTACATGCCTGTAATTATGTCGTTGCCACTTTGGCTCCGCTGCTGAATATCCTTCAGCGAGATATCTGAGAATATATAGACTGTATGTATATATAACCATGAAGATATCTAAGAGTATATAGACTGTATATATAACCACGAAGAAAGTCGACAGTGCCATCAATTGAACAGGAATACCCGTGAATGCTATCCATTATATGACGTGCGACAATGGGTTCAGATGATCGATTAGAACAACCGGCGGCGTTTGTGTGTATGTCCTTGACGGGATTTCTCGCGTGAAACGTGTTCTCAAAGAGTTAATTAGTACTGTGAAGGAATTTGGGCGTCTAATCTGAGTATATTTACACATGAGAAAATCATAGAAACTGGCGTGGCGAATGATGTGGCGCTTAATAAAGAAATTCCGTAGTATGACAGGTCGATTGTAATCGAGCATGAAATCGGCGAAATCGACGCGGGCTGACACGTTAAACCAAAAAGATTTGATAAAAGATTATTAAAGGTTTTCTTTTATGAATTTATTATAATTAAAATTGGTCAATGATTTTTATGAATTATTATTAATCCAAACTAATTTATGTACCAATTTATTAGCTTGGAAGTTTAGAAAAAATTAAAGTTTTGTAGTAGCTTTTATTTCATGTAAATATGTTATCATATAGTTTAGCTACGTCAATTATCTAATTATTTATTTATTTATTTGATTTTTTTAGTATTGATTTTTTTTAATTAAGAATGTATTTTGAATCATTTATAAATAAAAAAATCAGGTTTGTTATGAGTAGTTATCGTTATTAATATTAATAACATAAATTATTTTATGGAATCACAATTTCTATATTAGATAGGCTCAAGTTGTTATTACTATTAATATTAATACCATAAATTATTTTATGGAAGCACAATTTCTAAATTGGATATGCTCATAGTGCATCCTTTCTTATTTATCATTCACTTTATTATCCTTTCACATTCATGTATTTCACTTTTCCATTTGGTTTGTTTATAATTAACTATGAATAAATATAAATTGATTAAAATTAGTGATTTGAAATAGGAATTGTAGACTTAGAATGAAAGATGGATGGTTGTGATCATAGAGTATAGATAAGTTATGAAACTTTAACCCAATGTGTATTTGATGCTTTGGCCACTTGAAGGGAAGAGTATCTTTGAGGAAATGTTGAGGTGAAAAATGGGAGATCTTCTTTGTGTTGAGTAGGGGGGTGAGTTCAACATAGTCCCATGGTTGTTTAATGGTTGGATGAGATTTCTAAGTGCTTTATAATGAACGAAATCATCGATTAATGAGTGCAAATGGGTTGGTTTTGGTGAGTTGGAAGCATGTGAGTTGGTTCATTTTCCTTAGTGGCTTCATAGCCTAGCTTACAGTTAGAATTACATTGAATAAATAAGATTGGGTGGAAGGTTCCCCATATATACTTTCTTAGAGTGCCTTCTATTTTAGGTCTATATAATTCCTCCGAACATAAGAAATCTCACTTTTTTAGGGCTATATTTATTTTTCTATTACCTATAAGAAAATTTTAACTATAAGGGATGAAATATAAGCCTCAAATGGTTGGAAATCAAAGCTTGAAATTCCTCTCTTGTGCAGGAAACAAATTTCCTTGAAAATTTTGCATTTCAAAACCTGCAAAGTTTGTCAATGGGTGCTTGGTTGGTTAGTAAAGTAAGGGTGTTTCTATTCCCCCACCGTAAAGAAAATTTGAAGGGTGAAAAATATTTTGAAAATATTCATGAAAATTATGCTCCTAATGTCAAAGATCATGTGCTTTCTACGTTTGTGACTAAATAAAATGAAGTTAGGGTAGTTCCAAACACTTCTTTGCATCAGAATTCCATTCTAAAGATGAAAAGAAAGCCCTTGAATAAACATAATGCAAGGTTATCAACTCTACCAGAGAGATCAAATAATCAAATAAAGATAAATATATGCACGGAAGAAGAAAATGTTCTTGAATTATTATCTAGAGTAGATCATCGAAAGAAAATGACACAAATTAGAGGAAGGAAACTGTGTTTGCCACCAAAGGCTGATAAATATCGATTGTGAATTGAAAAAACATACGTTAATGAATACTATTCACATAAATATGGATCGTGCAAGCTACTATGAATTTCAAAACCTATGTTAATGATTACTACTCACTTCCATTGATGAATGTCGATGCCATATTAAAAAAAATGGTGCTAGAACCTGCACTGTAACGGGTGAATTAACTAGATATGGACATTCCCTTATGCCTCTGGAAATTGCCAAAGACCTTGAAAGAAGTTATATAAAGGACTAATCTATGTGGAACAGAGCCCCAACAAAGAAAATAATTATGTGGCATTTTTAATCAGAGGATTAACCGCAAGAATACTTGGAGATGTAAGTACGATCAATGAAACTCTAACCTAGCATCACCACCAGAGCTCAGGAAATAATATTGAATGCAACAGAATGTGGGACCTATGCTTGAGTCAAATGATTTGAATGTAGAGGATTTTTTTAAAATCCCATATTTCCCCAAAGAAAAAGAATTAGACCAGATAGTGTACTAGGACCTCGACCGAGGTCTTAACGAAACCTCGACCGAGGGTTTAACAAACCCTCGGTCGAGGGCTTTAATCATCCTTGAACATTGTACTTCAACATAAGCAATACTTTAAAAAATTGACATACATGCAAGACTCTCAATTTGATGGAGGTTGCAATATGAAATTATCATAGACAAAAACACTTAACCATAGTCTATGATATGTGAACCTAACCAACCGATTTCAAATATTAGTGTCGCCCACGGTAAATTGTAAATTGTAAATTGATGAAATTGTAAATTTATGAAATTATAAATTCATGAAAATTTATCAAATTGTAAATTCATGAATATGAAATTGTAAACTATGAAATTTATCAACTATCAAATTGTAAACTATGAAATTGTAAATTATAAAATCTATCAAATTGTAAACTATGAAAATGAAAATCAAATTGCATAACTTTGAAATTTATCAAATTGTAAGCTATGAAAATGAAAATCAAATTGCATAACTTTGAAATTATACCTATATCAATGGGATTTGCTTCCTCCATCATAGCTTCATTTGGAATTTCTTCTTCTCTCAAGATTGTTCTTTTTCTCCTCTTCCTTTCTTTATCTTTCTCTCTTTTCTCTTTAATTTTGTTTTGATTTCTTTCATTTCTTCTTGTTCGACGTTGGTTGCTTCCCATTGTAATTGATCAACAATCCAGATTGATACCTGCAAAACAATCTACAATGCTAAATTTGTATTACAAAACAAACATTTTTTCAAAGAAATTAGGCAATTTTGAAGGAGAGTTAGCTTAGTATGAATTATGTTTATATAGATTTTGATCAAAAGTTTGGGTGGGAAAGACATTAATGTTTGTAGTTGGAGTGTCATTAATGTTTGAATTCACTCCCGGGCTTTAGCTCCAAAGGACCTCAACCGAGCTAATACCTCGGCCGAGGTATTAACAAGACCTCGACCGAGGGTTTGTTAAACCCTCGGTCGAGGGATTTATAAACCCTTGGTCGAGGTCTTGTTAATACCTCGACCAAGGTATTTAAATACCTTGGTCGAGGGCTTAAAAAAATAGACTTAGCCCTCATTCAAACAAATGAAAAATTTCCTGTGCCTTGCAGAGGTGTAAACCCTGCCATTCCTAGCACATAGCTGAGCGGAGTTGATACCGATAAATTCACCAACGAATCTTCTATCCATTGAGGTATCATACACGCATTTTGGCATTCATATGAAATT
>LPNX011156574.1:17730-43617 GCA_001517045.1 Pseudotsuga menziesii
CCGTGAAGTATTTTATTACGCAAATTTCGCTAAATTTGCAAGAGGCGTGTAGAAGCGAAACTGCTGGCCGGAACTCCACGACGGATCATTTTATCTCAATCCTCCATTCTTACACGTCGCTGACCACCAGCACAAACCCTAAAGAAAACACAATTTCTTGCTTGGCACGGCCGCATTCTATTTTTGTTACAAACCCTAAGGGTTATAATTTGACTCGTTAGGTACTCGATTAAACCCCATGTGTCCTAATTTGGCCAGTTGCGTCCTTGTTTCTTTTCTTCTTGAACCCTAGCAGGCCAGGCTCTTTCTTTCTAGAGCATTCTCTGGCTGGCTAGTTAACCCTAAAATGTGCACAAAAGCGAAATACTGTGTCATGAAAGTTCCAGAGAAGTAGGTCAACAGAACAATTTCTTGCATTCCACGCACACGTGTCATATTCGTATTCAGATCCAATTAATTAAAGAGTCTTAGCTTTTACATTCTTGTCGGTCAATTTAGTCGGTAGCTGTTTCCTTAGCCAATAATTAACATTTTCCCCGATGTTACATGGCAACTTACATATTCGGTTGTGCCAAACCATGGCCCTGCGACAATTTGTTTTTTCGACATCCAAACAATTTCAGGTAACGGAATCTACTGGTATGTGCCATGCGCTTCCCGTATTTGCTTGATGATGAGGAACTAACAATTCCATAAAGTTGTCGTTGTTTCAATATCTCTAGGAAAACCAGATCAACGTCTGCTAATTCCATCAGTTACGATTCACAGCCATGCCGTCCCTGGAAGAGCTCATTCCCTCAAAAGAAGACAGAGATTTTCAACCCTGTAAGTTTTGTGTGGAATTTGGGTGGAAAAATATGAACTAGAATCACAGAAAAATGTTGAAAGGTCAAATCGTAAAATGGCGACTGTGTTCAAGAAGCCTTGAATTCTGTTGATTTCCTATTTATGCTAGTCTATAAAAAAAACTTGCATATTTGTATAACATTATAAATTTATAATAAAATATAAATAAACTATTCTCACAACAATGATATTAATTTATAGTCTTATAAGCTATTATTTCTCATTTCCTATTTATGCTAGTCTATAAAGAAACTTGCATATTTTTATAACATAAGTCAAGAATATTACTAGAAGTATGAAAGGAAACTTGAATATGCTTGTTTTATGCTACATTGCAATAACCTATATCGTATTTAAATGGACATTTTTTAAATCATTTTTGTTTTAATTTCTTTCAAATTGTAATTATATTTGTTTTATCATATAATTTTATAGCAAAATTATCCTATTGCTATATATTTTCAATCTCTTCTTAGGAGGCAGGTACTAAGCAACTTTGTTGCTTAATATTCCACTTGTTATTAAAGTTGCGCATAAAATTAAAAAATGGATTATCGATTAGGTTTTGGCGGTATGAAGAACCAGGAAGCGTAGAGATCTTGATCGTGCCCCTCTCGGTACCAGCGATTGTTGTTTCGATTCATGGTAATCTGAACATTAATTTGGCATTTCCCTATGTTAAGGATCTTCTCAACACTTCACAAAAATACTTTGAAAATTAACATTTATTTTAACTTTATGGTTTGAGAGATACAGATCCATTTGAATTTAAAAGAAAACCTCAAAAATCTTAATTCATGTGAAAGGTTTTAACGTCAGCTCTCACAATTGGAAACATGGTGCCATTAATGAACTTGTGAGAGCACACATGAGATATTGTTAAAATTACTAGTGCATAAATAAATTTAGTATTTTCAAAGATTTTTATTGTATTTGGATTTTTATTGTATCTTCAAAGATAACATTTAGTATTTTTAAAGGATATATGTTTTTTATAAAAAGTTATACTTACAAATCTGGAGAGATGGAGTATGTACATTTTAGTAGTTATGTAAACAAAAAGGTTTTATATATTAAATTAGTGTCTTGCTTAACTCTAACATTAAAAACAGATTAAAACATATAACAAGTCTGGATCTTATAAATTATTATTTTTTTATATTATTATCATTAAACTTAAAATATGTCAAGTTTCTATTTAATAAAAAATATTTATTTATTTAAAATTAATTGTTATTGTTACAATTTTTTTTTATGGTTATTCATGCACACCGGTTGATAGGAGGGGAGAGTTAGAGCTCCCTAGCTTGCTGTGGCGCCCACTTATTCATACTCGGATCAGACTAAAGAGTGAGTATATAGAGTCTTTTTACCGAGATTTACTTATTTAACATATGTAAGAGTGTTTTCAAGTCAATTAGATGTCTTCGTTTAACACTTTGTATAAACATAAAGAGGTAAGAGTTTTTAATCATGGTGACATAATTATGTGGTATTAGTTTTATGTATGGAAATTTTGAACAATTTTAAATTAATGGAATATTAGTGTAAGTGTAATACAAATAATTACTATTCCATTTTTTTAAACTGCCTAATTCATTTAATAGTGGTAAAAAAAATTTAATAAAATAATTACTAATAATTAAGAGGCTTTTGTTCCACACTAATAGCTTTATATATATATTTTTTAAATAGTAATTTTAGTGGTAAATAATGTTTAAAAAGAGATTAATTATTTTTTATGTTTGATATTTAATGGTTTTGTAACAAACCCAATGTCTTCTTCTTTACCTTTTCTGAAGATGGAGTAATTTTTTTTTAACTTCTTCCTTCAATGATAAATATTAATCTCAATAATGATATAACATTATCAACAAATAATGAAGTACTACATTTTATGTAGTTTATTGACAACCACATCTTTGGGCATAACCATTACCCTAAAGTAATTTTACAAGTAATTTAAGAGTAAGGCTCCACATCATCTCATCAATTCTTCATAACTCCATATTAATTTATATATAGCCCTAAATGAATGCAACTAATTTGAAAGTTAATTCCCTGTTAAAGCTAATATAGTCATAATCATCTCCATCTATTTACTACTTATAATTATAGTCTTACAATTATCTTAAATCCTTTACATCCATGTTTCCCCATCTATACATTAAAGCTATAGTAATACTTTCCATTAATCCAACACCATGTTAATATTCTACTACAAAGTCTTAATCCTTTCCCTTTTAAACAAAATATGAAACAAAAGAATGTAAGACCACATACACATCCTAGATAAGGGCCCTCCTATTATAAGTTAAATGTATGTTGGGAGAGGATATTTCATGGATGCACAAAATTTCACCATTATGTAAAGTATATCATCTATAATTCACCATTCATTAATGAAAACACATCACTGTTATTTTAGTTTCTCTTATAATATAAGAATCCTATGTTTTTTGTATGCAAAGTCTTAAATTCTATATTTAGATTATAAGATCCATATTCAATTTATTATATGCAAATAAACAAGTGTGTATTCTTTTAATCAAATAGGATATTTAGATCACATGATCCATATTCAATTTATTATGTGCAAATAAACAAGTGAGTATTATTTTAATCAAATAAGGAGTGCAGACTGAGAGGTAAAGCTCATAAGATATTATTGCAAGGAGACACAATATAACTGGTTCACCCTTAACTAGGGGCTACATCCACAAAAAATTGTTAATATTTACATTAATTTATCCAATAAAGAAGGCTTACATTTCTATATCTGCTACATTTGATTTCTCTTTACCCACAAGGTCTCTTTCACATAGAGAACTTACAAAATAATATTGATCCTTAATGTAAGACTTTCTATATAGACATTACCTTATAAAACAATTCAAAATATCTTCACTTTAACTATCCAAAGTAAAGATTGTAAAACACTACAAATATAAACTTACTAGCTTTTCCATCACCTCTTATATATATATATATATATATATATAGTCTTAGCTACCAACTTAAATTCTTTCCTCAAAAGAGGTGATGTTCAAATACTATGGTCCACAAATGTTTACTGTAATTAAAAAAATTAAAAACATTTATTAATATATTTTATTTATTGTGGTTCATTTACTCATTCCCTCATCGGATGGGGACATCAAGTGAGGCCCTTATTTAGCCACGTATAACCTCTCGAAAATTACTCACAACTTACAACACTCGACCACTTAAACTTATATTTTATATATAATATATGTTATTGTACACTTTCATTAAAATAGTATATATGTTTTTATTAAATAGATTTTAATTTACAAATTGAGTAATATATTTAATTTATATTAGACATTTAAACATTTATTATTGTATTTTGTATGTGTTATTATATATTATTATTAAAATACTATATATAGTTGTAATTTATTATTGAAGTGTTAATAAAATAATGGTTATTTTTATTTTTTTAAAGATAAATTATTGATTTTAATTGTTTTTAATCCATATTTTAATTTATTATAATTAAAATATTTTTTAACTTGTTAGGATGTTTATTTTCAATTTTAAACTATTTTTTAATCAATTGTATAATCACTTAATTGGGTGGTCCATCTATCAAAATGTATATATTTAGACCATTTCAAAAAATACAACTATATGTATAATTGCGAATCCATTGTACAATAAATAAGGTTATTTTAGTCTTAAGCATAAACAAAGAGTCATCACTTTATGTAACATCTAGTGGAAAATCATCATAGGGTTGGATCTTAATTTGTACCAAATTCACACACAGACAAAATTTATCATGAGATTGGATCCTAATCTATACCAATGATAATTTGCATACACAAAATAAAATACCTTTTTTTCACTTCATCTCATGTATTTTTTTTTCCTTCCAAAATTTGATTGCACTTGTAAAGTGATTCCTATATAAAAATTAACAAACAACAAACTATTATAAAATCAATAAATGTTATTAGTTACTTTTTCAACAAGGGAGTGATACTTTTGTTTAATATATTTTAAAATAATTTAAAAAAAAAAAAACATTTTTTCTTTGTTCTTATTAGTCCCTTTTGAAGGCCAAGGTACTATTGTTGAAGTTATTAGTTACTTTTGCAACAAAAAGCCAAGGTACTATTGTTGAGGTTATTAGTTAATTTTTCAACGAGTGATACTTTTGTTTAATATATTTTAAAATAATACTTTTGTTTAAATATATTTTAAAATAATATTTAAAAATAAAAACAATTTTCTTAGTCCCTAGGGAAGGCCAGGGTACTATTGTTTTAGATAATCATTGACCTTTGCGTTGACGCAAATCCAATTTACCATTTTAACCAAAGTTTTTCAAACTAATAATTTTTTCATGTTTTTCTTCGAGCTGATTGGCTTATAATTTGATGTGTTATTGCCGTAGCGGCAGCGTGGATATTAGGAATAGCTCCAACTTCGAATTCTTTAACACTTGTGCTTTAACTCTTCCTTGATGCCTTTTGACAATGCTTTAATTGTTCTTTGTAGGGCCTCTCGCAATGCACCGTTTCCTAAATAACTTGTCCAACCCATTTTAATGCCTGTGATGCATCTCTCCATGGCCAGGATGATGCCGACCGGGAACTCATCCTCTTACATGGGAACTCTGGGAGATTCAATGATCGCCACCTACAGTTTGCACCACCTCTGGATTTATTTATCCGAGCAAATGGATATTTGCACCATAGTTATAAACGATACTATTAATTAAACTAAGACCCCAAACCATCATATGAATTTCGATGATATTAGTTTAGTCACACAGTCGACTCATGAGACATGTCAAATACCATAAAGATACTAAGAACAGTAGACTGTTACCTTCTCTTGCTCTGTCACGGCACAAATCTACAATTATCAGCAATCTCTTTGTTTGGACATAACAATACCTAATATTGTTGGACTTTACCTCAGAGTTTCAATCCAGTTGGGAATGAAGAATTTGGGTGATATCTGGAGGAAAAAAAATAAACAATCAAAACAAGACGAGCTAGAAATACTCACAATGTAATGGGCGATGAAGAGGAAAATTAGAAATCCCACGCCAAGTACAATGCTTTCCCATCGCCACTGTACACAAACAAACAAGAGAGAGTTCCACATCAAGTTGACGTATAGCAACTTTGTCAAAAATGGAAATTGAATGCCAATGGGAAACCTTATGCACTTGGTTGAACGATAACGAGAGAACATAAACTATGTCTGGGTAAATTTATTCAATTCGAGGATGCCTTTGAGTTCTAGGAGGGACACAACAATTGTTGCGCCCGTCATGAATCCTTGAATAGTTGCATGGTAAATGAGGTCTATGATGAAACCTAACCTACTCCATACAATATCAAGAATAAACAGTAAACCGAATTGATTAGTGACTGAGAACCAGTTCAATTCATTTCACTTCAAGGATTATTATGAAAACGAGATCATAGAATTGGTTATGGGTTGATATTCAGTAATGGTGTTTTGTATATCAATTACTTTTAATGGTTGTGCTAGTTATAACTTATACCTAAAAATACCCAAAGTTGCTTGGAGGACACCAACCAAAAAAGTGGCAGTAGGTCAATCCAATGTATAGCTCAGCGTTTTCCGTTGGCTAAACCATCTTGCTGAGCACTGAACCAAGAAGAAGAGATACAATAGCTATTGTACCCACTGCGAGATCGTTTGAGCTCCCTAGCATTGCGTATATCACTGGAGGAACAAAGCTAGATTCTGAAAACAATTTAAAGCACACTTACGAGTGCCGAGCAGAAATCACTTAGATGTTGAATTCAATAACGCAAACAATCAAATGATTTTTTTAACATATGCTTCTTCTTGTACTTGCAAGGGACGTCTGTTCTGTTAAAGTTTCCTAAAATTGGCTTGATTTTAAATTTCAATTGGGAAATGCCACCTAGACGCAAGCTATTATACCAAGTTTTCATTGTATTGCAATGACAAGCATATATCCCAAATCCCAAAATCAAAAGCTGGAAAGAGATTATTAAGAAACTTGAACCCTGATGGAAAGTAAAACAACAACCACCATACACAAAACAAAGAAGTTTACAAAGAAGTTTATCCATAAATGAAACTGCAAACTAAGAATCATAAACTTCATAACCTGTGTTAAGTGATTTATTCGATCAATAAATTGTATACATCAAACAAATTGTACAAATCAATTGAGATTCAATAACATATCATGTAGAATAAAATATGAGTTCTTTCATATTCATATTCAATTAGATTCAATAACCTTTTAAAACTTTCAATCAAACTATTGAAATAATGAAAACTGCATTATAGATTAATAAACCAGAACCTAATAATATATTAGGAATCACACATTAATTTATAAGAAATATGAGTTAATAATTGCAACAGAGAATAACCCTGTATCAACTACCCTACCGAAGTGTTATCAATTGGTAAGGAACACTAAGTGTTATCAATTGGTAAGAAAGAGGTATTGAATAGATTCCTACAGACTGATCAACTGGGAATATAGTATTTGTTTGTCCCATTATGAGTATTTAGATTGGGGAGCACTTTGAAATCAATAGTGCTAGATCTAATATAGAGTAACATAGACTCACATTCCTCCCTTTAATTGCCTATCAATTATCAGGCAAGAGGCATCCAACAGATTGGAAACTGGGTCTCCTAGGTGCTGATAAACATAAAGAATAAATATATTACTTGTTATTAAATGTTTCAATTCTGAGCATTTGAATTGGCGGGAAAGAGACGAACACTCGCGGCAGGGTTTGGCTATTTTTATAGGATTAGCCTTCATTTTACTATTCAACCAAAAAAATGAGAAACAAAACTAAAATTGAAAACCTTTTTTTGATATCATCCATTAACCAAGAGAACCAGATAGGACTTGGGAGAGTGAGAGATCAAATGAAGTTTTAGCCTCAAGAAGATAGGACTGCATTCATGAGTACTCACACAAACCCATCACAGGAGGCAGGTTCATTAACTTCGCATAGCTTATTCCCTGTAAGAATTCATCATATAATAAATTAGAAATTCCTTCACCCAAAACCAAAAGATATCAAAGTCTTATAACCTGCAAATCCCGTTATCTTTATCACATTACCTGTGTAAGAATTCATCGTATAATCAATTAGAAATTCTTTCACCCAAAACTAAAAGATATCAAAATCTTATAACTTGAAAATCCCATTATCTTTATCACATTACCTGTGGAATGACGTTAGACAGAGCATCATACTTCAACAAGTTAAAAAGAATATTTGGGTGCCCATTCGAAGATGGGAAACATAGCTATGACAAATGGCTGACCTTAATAATCATGAATTGCATGCAAAAATATGTTAATTATTTGTTTAATTCTAAGTTGGCTATGACAATAATGTAGGAGATCGATATGTTTAGATACCAATAAACGCGTATCACTGATTATCAGTTGACAGAGTGTTGCATGCATGCCTTCCGTATTACGTCTTGGCACTCATATCCTATCATGCCCCCACATCTACGACGAATGGTTGAACTCGATAATGGTGAATTACATGCAAAAAATAACTAAATTGTTTATTGATTTGTGTGTATGCCTTCCGTACAACATTGTCCGATAGCATCTATGGATCCATTTTATAAATTGTAAATAGATCATAACTACATTATGTAGGATAATGTGTTCTTGCTAATTAATGGCCCTATCAACCTGTAATCACGAATATATTAGTAACAAAAGCAAAACAATGGGTTCAATACAAGCCCTATGGTTTCATCAACCATAACCAGAACACAAAGAGCCATAAAGTATGAAATAAGTAATGAATTAATAGCTAGGCACGTGCCCTCGTTCGTAGACATAGAACCCAAATATTCATTTTATATACATATTACCGTATGTAAGCTTCATTGGGAAAGGTTTTATCATATGAAAAGGGGAAGGGCAACAGTTAGATCAAGAATTCCACTCGCTCCCCGAAGTAAGGAGTTTATCGGGTTTTTTAGAACTTATAATGCCGGAACCAGAACCGTTTAGCCATAGAAACTTTAAGATGATTACTACGCAAGAATGACGGTAATCATATACCTCTTCTCAGTATCGCGGATCCAACGAATTCAATCCAGCCACGGGCCGTGGGCGACTATGACAGATTAGTGACTGTGATATGGATGTATCTCCCCGACCCACCCGTCGCCACCCGTTAACTATTTATACAATTGAGCAAGGCTCTCATTAGGCCACGGCCATTAGCCTTTTATTATATACTGAATCTCGCTTTGGCCTACTGTGTGTGGGTCATCCATCCGCTATGATTCAAGCAAGAATGATACGAAAATAAGCTATGAACTATAAGGAACTTCGGTTACGGTATCACAAATGGAAGAGGACCCAAACCCATGTATCTAGCATGTATCTAGCTTGGATTGACTCTAGTAGGTCCCAGAGGGTCATCCTTGTCTCGATTGCAGATTCCTTCTATTCAACGGACAAGGAGCAGAGTCAACTGTTGACTCTACTTCCTACCCGTTGGATGGAGGAAATCAGCAATCGAGATAAGCTCAGGCGGACCCGGAGCTCGTGATATATATTATTCCAGCCGTGAAGCATATTTTTTATAAAATTTACATCCAACATGTACTGGCCTAATGCTCCCCTCATTCTCTGTGGTATTGACCACATTTTTAATCCCTATTCGCATTTCAGTAAGTTGGTCCAATACAGAAAAACTATTTTAGAATAACCAAGTTTGAAAATATTAAAAACTATTTCAGAATAAGTGGGAACATCTTTCATGCTGTTTCCTTACTGTATATGCAACACTATTCATGCTTCCTCCTAATTAATCTATTGCAACATTTTAATCAATATTTCAACTTTACCCATTTATCATGCTGACAAGCTAACGGCAGGGACATCGCCACATGCAGTGGCACTTGTTTTCGTGGCGATCATTTAAATATTAAGTATGCAAATTCCAGGGTTTAAAAAATGATGTTGATAGTTGTACACTTTAGCACTCAAATGAAATGACGTAATGTGATTGTGATGTTAAAATTATGTTGGTAGTTCTAATATATATGATTTAAATGAAATGAGGTAATGTGAAAGCGATGTAAAATTTCGTGAGTTTGAACAAAATCTACTCAGCTTTTAAGACCGAAGATCCTCATCGCTCGTGAGGAAGTAGTTGGGTCTAGAGAATGTGAAAATTTTATCTAAATATGGAATCAATTAAATAAATTTAGAATTTTATAAATCTTCTTTTTACTTTACCTTGGTAAATTTAGAATTCTACTTTTCATGAATTGTAAATGTAATTTCGATTTTGTTTGTTTATGGTTAAATTTTAATAATAAATTATATTTTTATATGTTGTTTGTTTATACTTAGTTTAATAATAAATTATATATTTTTGGTTTGGACATTGAAAATTCTTCTTTTATTTTGTTTTTTCATAAAAACTTGTTTTATAAGTTTAAAAAAATTAATTAATTTGATGAATAAGAATGTATATGAATCATATATAAACTAAAACATCTAAAATTAATAATTTCATTGAATAAGAGAGTTTGATTGATTGTATTTTTTAAAATTTTGAAGGATACAATCACTTGCTCATAAGAGAAACAAATAATAAAAACGCACTTTTTAAATGACATATAAAAGAACACAAAATAAAAGAGATATGTTGTTTCAACTAAATACTGATTTTTATTTAGAGTAAATGTACAAGCATTTGTTAGCATCAGAAAATATAGTAGAAAGAATGAGTTTTTCCATGTAATGTTCTTATCCTAGAAGCTAGCCAAAAATTTTCCTAAGTGTCATGTACCACGTTACTCACTATTTGAATCATTGTTTTGGAATACACTATCTGGGCATATCTGGTTTTGGCATTTCGTCAAACACTTTGCTTGTTCACTGCCTTATGTTTCATGTAGGTGTCTAAAATTCTATGGGACTAATTTCTTGTTTGTTATGGTGATTTTTGTGATTCATTCCACAAGACTTATGGTAGAAAATATGATACCCACACATTAAACAAATATCACATCCAATCATATCACAATGTATAATACTTAGGCACATAAAAATTATCAAATGCCCAACTCTAATTTCAAATTAGAAATAGTCCTATAGGTGACATATCAGTTTATAAATGACACATTAACATGTAGAATCGTCAAAATTGGTACCTTTTCACCACAACGTTGCAAATGACCAAACAAAAAATAAATTTGTGGCAGCAGTGGATTGGAAAGTGAGGCAACTCTTCCAACATTCAAACTTGGACTATCTACACTAATTGTGGAGTGTTGTAGAAGCTCACTAGTTATACCATTTGATGTAGAAAACTAATAGAATTAGTAGATCTCTCCTATTTGGTTGTAGATGCCTTCTCATGCTCAAGACATATAGGGACATTCACGATAAGGATTGCAGATAACATATTAAACACCCAATATATTCATTAAACACATGTAGGTTGCCACTAATGGTGCAAATCCTCCTTCAACAATGTTGTAGCAACAATATTGACCACCCGAATTATGAATATCCTTAGCAGAATGCGCCCTCACTTTCTTAGCAGTGTTTTCCCACTTTAAGGTGTTCTCATAAAGAAGTGGAGCGACCTCTCTTATGGTTGTCGAACAATGAACTGGGAAATGATAATTGTGTTTTCACAACCAGTAAAGACAAGAAGACATCCTTCTTTGCCTCTCTCCTCAACCCAACATTTGTCCTCTTTTGGAAGTTGTACCCTCTTATAATATTTAACTGGTTCTAAACCCTTCCACAATCCTTGCAATGGTGGATACGCCCCTCTCAAGCACTAAGTAACTCATCCCCAAGAGAAAAATATGTTAACTCTTCCTCTAGTACGCCCTTCCACAAACCACTGAAATCTTTGACAACCAACTAAAAACTCAAATCTCTGAAGTTAGGAATAATGTTAATCCATGACATTGAAGCATAGATGAGAAATATGAAGATGATCCCTCCATTTAATTTGGCTAGAGCAGATGTATCTCACTGTTGAAACCAAAGTCACTAGGCTGTCAAGAAAACCCTCAAGCTTGAGTTCTCCAAGAGAGAATAAGAAAATAAATGCATAGAATGAGAGAAGTGAGTGCTCCCCTTTCTTTTATAATTGCCTCTTTGACCCATTGTGACTTTTCAACTTTTATGACAAAGTCATTATTTTAATTTTATAAAGTGAGGGTGGCTTTTCTCCCCTCATTTATTACCTAATGTCACTTTATATTATATATCTTTCCTCTCCTAGGTGACATTAAATTATAATAAATTTTAACTCCCTTTCTAAGCATGACTGCGGTCCATGGGAATTAAATAGACCAATCTGTTGCTCCCAAGGCCTTCAAGCGAGAACATACATGATAGTACTCCCTTCCCAAATATTGGGTGTTCTTAAGCAACGCCATCACAAACTGAGACTCCACAATTGAACCATGACAAAACTAAATATGAAACCAGTGTCCCAATCCAACCTGAGAGGTGTGGAGAGCCTAACACACACAATATTTCCTTACAAAATACTAACACAAGAGCCCCACTGCAATTCATAGATCAATAAAGTGAATAAATATTGTAAATACTTGGTTCTTCTCTAGTAGAACCAGCCTCATAGGAAGTCAGTCCAATGTACTATATGAGTGAGCTCCTGATAGTAAAATATGACTCTCCCATCTATAACGACTACCGAAGTCTCCAGCCATGAAATCCCAAGGTCCCATGCTACTCTCACAAAGGACCCACCATGCCAATGATGCACCACTCTAATCATCAATATGTGGCCCTCATGCATAGATGGTATCCTCCACTACTGGAACCCCAAGTTGTAGATCCCATGATACCCATCCTCACTAACAAAGACCACATCCTACAAGCATATCCCAGTGGAGTCAAGTTCTATCACTTCCCTACTGAACTCGACTCGGAAGGTAAACAAAATCCATCCTTCCATAAGGCATGTGCCCTGTTATACCCCCTCTAGGCATCACAAAAATGATATGGACCTATCATATGAGCTCCTGGAGTCCAGATCCGAACTGAGAATCCTTGATGCCTCCACGATGCCTCATACCAATCATGCCTAACTACAAACCAATGAACAACCCTGAGCCGTGCAATCAACTAAACTTTGGGCAAAATGTACCTAAAGATCGAGTGTTCCTCTCACCGAGGAAGTACACATGTATCCCATGGAATCTAGGCATCTCCCTATAAACCAACACTTCCATCAGTGGTTCCTCATACCTCAATGTAATCGTGGTGAAGTGTGCGAACCTGGTCGCTCGCTCGATAATCGTTTGAAGGTCATCCATCACCTCGTAGACACTCTTGCTACTGATCTGATGGTATCCCAAATGAAAATCTGTCTAAGATAGGTACACTGCATTCAAAATCCAACCTGTCATACACTATGTTGTGTATGGTGTGTCCTCATGCCCAAAAAAAACTTAAATTTCATTGGTTGATGCCCTCCTTGGAGCACCATGGGGCCTGCCCCTCAGAACAATCCTTTTCCCTCCTACTATGTTGAATCCCATAACCATTATTTTATAGTTCATTGAGATAATTCCCAATGTTCTAGGTTGTTGTACTCCTAATATTGCATGAGTATATGATAGCTAGACCACATAGAAATCATTTGTCAAGCGATAACTACCTATCAACATTGTCAACCGTAGAACCCTCCTAGTGCACAGTAGACTGTGCCTACCAATCACCTCCACTCTGAATCGTCCCAGGTCCTCAATATGAATGTATCTCTTGGATATCAAGGTTGAATCTATAAAGTTGTGAGTTTCCTTACCATTTATGAAGATCATAACTGAATATCCATGTAAGACTCCTCTAATTTGGAAGGTGTTGAATATAGGAACACTAGATAGGGAGGAAACGCTCCCTCTTAGAGTCTGCATCTGTGTCTACTCCCCAATACCATTACTCTTCTCACCATTCTAACCATGTTATTCCTCCCCTTCCTCATCTCCATCTTAGTGTACCTCTATGTAATGTACCACACCCATTAGAGGAAATTTGGGGTCTAAAATGGGCCTTACAAGAAAATGTTCCAACAATAAATTTTGTGAGTTGGAATTCAAGAACCAATAGAATTTCAATAAAATGAGTCAACCATAATGGTTGAATTGACATATTTGTCATACAAGAAAACTAATTTTTTTGTTCGTATTTTCGACATATATCCATGTGTTTTCACTCAAATTTCAAGCGAGAAAGCTCGTTGGATGCGAAAATTAATTCCACATCCAACGAGTATCCACACTGCATACTTTTGATAGACCCCTCTACCCCAAAAATAAGAAATACCTAAAAAAATGTGATGATGACATCATCATCACGTTTCTTTAGGTATTTATTGTTTTTGGGGTAGCGGGGTCCATCAAAAGTATGCAATGTGGGTACTCGTTGGATGGAGAATTAAATTCCACATCCAATGAGCTCTCCCGCTCAAAATTTGAGTAAAAAAATAGGGAGATATGTCGAAAATACAAACAAAAAAAGTAGTTTTTTTCATTCTTCCTCCAAAATTAATAACTATTATTTTATTATTTTCCTTAGGAGGCCCATTTTNTTACCCAAGAACCTATGACTTGATATGAAAGGCTCCTTGCAACTATAACATAACTTCCACCTCCTCGGCTCACTCCAAATTGCATTATCCAATGTTTTCTTCATGGTCTCATCCTTCTGGATAGGCTTCTTGTCTTTGTCTTTCAAGGGATGAAAGGTTTGAATAAGATTTGTTCTTTAGGACAACATCCTCCATGTCTTGATCGTTGATGATAGAATCCTATAATTCCATGGGTTTGAAGGACTTAACCCTACCATGGAGTGGCTTAGACAATCCCTCAGTAGAATAAATAATGCTCGTCTGGGCTCAGAACGATTAGTCAACATGACTACTTTCCTCTGAAAATCTACATTGAAAGCATCCGCAATACCTATCTATTTAATCTATGCCATCTCTATAAAGTGCAACTCCATATCCTTCTTGTAAAACATGCCCATCAGGATTCATCCTCCATGAGACTTGTTGTGTCAAGTTCGGAACTTATGTTGTATTAAGTACAGATCCTCTCCATGAGACTTGTTGTGTCAAGTCCGGAACTTATGTTGTATTAAGTTCACTAACTTATTGTGTTAAGTTAAATAGCTTGTGTTGTATCAAGATAGGACCTTGATAAACTCCTATTTGGGAGAGATGCTTGTACTAGGATCTTATGGTTAATATCATGACCTTATGTTAAGGTCTGAGACTTGTGTTGTATCAATTCTAAAACCTATGTTGTATTAAGTTCACATGACTTATGTTGTATTAATTATCGAGGATATACTATCTAATGTATGGCTAGTCATGCTCAACATGTCCTACAACTCCTTTAGGGATAAGCTACCCCTAGATTGATTTAATTTAGCATGTGACTATATGACCTAGGGTAATGCATCTGATCATAGCTTCAGAACAATTCTTATGAGTATGATATGATATAGAATTAATGAAAACACATATGGACCATGCAGAGAAAATTAATATGAGCACATAGATAGAGAGAGAATTTGAATTGCCCATATATGCCTCCAAGTGATCTCGAATTAACACGACATCAGTTGAGTCTTAGTAGTGATAAAAACAAGTTCAGTTAATTAAGGAATCAACTCCTTAATTTATGCAAGTGGTTGTTGAAGATGACACAGATGGAGAAGCACTAGTTACATTCAGTTTAATTCAGTTCTATTTTGTTCTATTCAGTTACATTTAGTCATGTTCAATTACATTCAAATCTATTCAATTCTATTCAGTTTTATCCAGTTACATTCAGTTATGTTTAGTTACATACAGTTACATGCAATTCCATTCAGTCTAGTTTAGTTCAGTTCATTCAGTTAACAACTCAGTTAGAGGCAGTTAAACTCAGTGAATTAGTGGGGGCACATCGTTGAATATTTTAGTGGGGGCACATCATTGAAGATGAGACAGTTTTCTTAATGTTAACAAGTTACTGAAGCATGCAAATATTCACTACCTTCCTTGTATGACCTAATTTGACTTGTTATTAAAGTGTTATGCTGTAATGTCCCAAGTTTGGTGTACAGACCTGAACACTCTTCAATTTTGTAAATTATATTAAAATTTCTGAACTTGAATTAATTTACACAATGACTTCTCGGACTGGGCAAATAAGGGGTTTATTCTGGGAAATTTTGCAGGAAAAAGGAGTGAGCAGCGGGAAGAAAATAAAGACAATAAGACATATAATTCCCTCTCCCCTATCACATTTATATCTGGTGCCATTTAGGTTTCAGAATCCGCTCTGCGGAAACCTACTACCATGCTTCTGGGCAGCCAAACCGTGAAACTAAGGAGGGTAGTCCAGTTTGTTTTAACCAGGGGATTCTGGAAACTTGAAAAATGTTGTTCCAGACTTAATATAGCATAACTAAAGTTTTTATATAGTTTTTATATATTCTGGAAGGTTCTGAGAAGTTTTGGATGAATTTGGGGTTTTACGGCAGGTTTGGCCAAGGAAAACCCTACGCAGAGGAGGATCCAAAAATGTGATACATACTCAAATAAAAATGGTTACGGAGTTTTTTATTGGAATTTGGGACTGTTAGTGACCCACAGGAACTGACAGAGCTCAGTTTGAGTTTACAGAATTCATTTTATATCAGATTTAGCAAAACTAGTCACTAAAAGCTAGTAATCTAGCTAGGGTCTAAAGAAAGTAGTTAAATCAAGTGAAATCGATTTCTGTAAAACATGAGAATTATAAAAAAAGTCAATATCAGTTTTTTTAACATGTAAAATCACTTAAATAAGTTCCCCAGCATGACATATTCCTTATAGCAATCATATTTGTTCATTTTCCCCCATACATTGATAAAGTAGGCCCTTTTAGGGAGAACTGAGACAAGATTATTTATGGGTATGGATATTTCGACCTGATAAATATAATTTCCAGAATATTATGAGCCCACACAACAGAAATTACATCATAGACTGACCATTACAAGGATGCTCCAAAAATGAGGGGCAGGAGATCCGAATCATGACCAGCAAGGGGCTATGAGCATTGGTGAAGCATGAGCTTCACTGAATATTGAACTGAACTTGATGGAGGCTGTAAATAACTCTGATTATCCTTCAATTTCTGCAATATAGCGCTCCACACCTGCAATGGAAGAGAAGGGGATGGAAGGAGAGGGAAATGGAAGGCTGGGGCTCATCTCCTAGTAGTCTGAGGCACAACACTTAGAATTAATGCTCAAATAAGCATTCAGCGATCAAATAATCAACCAAAATGAAGCAATGGGTTCAAATTTATCTTTTATAGACTTATGGATGACCTTCTTAGTAAGTTGAGGCTAATGGTGACCTGTGAGAGCAAGTCAACCCCATGGGTGACCTAACCCTAGCCACAAAAGTGCCCCCTTTGGGAAATTAGGAAAGTAGGACCATGTGGAATTGTTTCTAATTCCAAATCATCCTTCATAATTAGAAACTGCACCCTCCCTTAGTCAAAATATGCCTCTTTTGAGTTATGACAACTTTCTGCTTTTCCTGGCTCATAAGGAAACTCTTTCTTTCCTTAAAAAAACTTTCCTGCTTTTACCTCTTTCTACTTTTTTTTCTTTTAGGAAACTTCCCTTTATTCTCTTGATTGCTTTTGTCATGGACTTTCTTATTTTTACCAAGGAAAGTTGACTAGCTTTCCCCAATGCACCCTCCTGACATGGCAGCCTTAATTCCACATCATTATTGTGCATAATAAATAAAATTGCTGAAATAAAATTAAATATATGCCTTAGAACAATTATTAGTAAAAATTTATCCTAGGAGGAATAATTAATAGCAACTTGAGCCCCTAGGAACTTAGCATGGTCAACACTTTTAATGGTCAATTTGAGGGAACATGACAGTCCTCCTCTCCCAAATCTGCTTGTCCTCAAGCAGAAGCACCATAGAGTGTTGTAAATTTTTCCACCATGTTTTTGCTGCACCACTCTGATCATAGCCATTTTTTTTATACCACTTCCTTTAGAAAAATTTCCAACCCAGTTAAAGTAACTGAGCATAATTCCTGGATCCCACTGCCTCCTTTGCAAGGACCCAAATTTTTCTGCCACCTTTTGAACTCTGTCATTATTAAGAATGCTTGGATCCCATGGTTTTATCTGCCTCCTTCCATCGATCAATAAAAACAATAGAATTTTATCATTATAGAGGAGGAAAATGAGGTTATGAAAATCGTACCACCATATTGGGAGCTCATCTCTCCCCATGCCAAACTGAACATTTTTTAAACTCTCACACCAAACATGGAATTCCTTAATGCGGGACCAAATCATCTTGAGCCTCTCTAAAGTATGAAAATCCATGTGCAAGCTAGCATTGGAACTTAGGCCACTGTTGTTATGAATACACAGGAGGTTATCCCATGTCCCTCCATGTATATTGAAAGCATCATATAGCAGCCATACATGCTGATTCCATTGTTCATACAATTTTTTTGATGTGTCCAATGTCTCTCCATTGATGCAGGCAAGATTTTTACCCTCCAGTGCACACATCTCAATCATGTGTCTAGCCACCCAATCAATGGACGGACAAAATTTCATGCTAAATGATTCAGGTGGGAATAATTCAGCTACTACTAATTCACTTGTCAAACCACATGGTTTGACCATCAATACCTCAACCAGAAGAGTGAAAATATCAAGCTCCTCTTGAGGCATCAATAGAACAAATCCTTTCACCCAATTTTCATCCCCACATGATGTGGCTGAAATAGAAGTGTGGGGTGAAGAATTGTGAGCCAAATCCCTACAATGCTCATCAATCAAGATAATGGATCCATAAATTCCTCCATTAGTTTTCTGAGTGACAATGTGATCATGTGCCTCCTCCAAAATTATACAACATTTTCCTAGAGGCAACTCATAATCTCTTAGGAACCATGCAAGTGCTTGATCTTCATATTGCTTGACCTCAAACTTCTCAGGCACATGAAAATCGGAATGCACCTCATGTGCATGTATATGGGAGGTATATAATAGCTGCAAAATAAGCCTTTGTTGCTGTTCACATGTCAAGACAATGTCAGTCACAACAAAAGAATTATTGCAGAAATGAAAAAATTTCCCTCCCAAGGTCTTCATTCTAAATGTCTCTATGGAACTCAACAGGTGCTCCCCTCTTCATCCAATGGCTCAACTCTCTGCCATTGATCCAAGGGTGCAAAAATCCATCAACTGACCCACACATTGAATGTATGTGTATATTAGATGCCTTCTTTTCAAAATTCGCTGCACACACATGCCCTTTCTGTTGCTTGATCATAGAAAAATCAGCAATATTAAAAACAATTTTCTTGCAACAAGACATACAAATTTTACCTTCCATATTTTCCTCTTCAATGATTCCTCTATCCAACCATCCAGTGGATGAATCAAATATATTTATTGCCAATTTATATGATCTATAATGATCCATCTCTTATGCAATAGGATCTATCTCCCATGGGGACAAATCATGATCCCCCTGTTGTGCATGCGACACAAACCAGAAAAATTTCTTCACCCACTGTTCATTCCCCACTGGTGTTTCTGAATCTAGGACATGTGGGAAAGAACTGTGAACCTTCTTTGCATTTTTGCAACCTTCAGTAATCATACTTATGGCTGCAATTTTTTCATTAATGGCTTCCCCGAATTGGGTGCTCTCATCCCACTCTTCCATGGGAGAGTGTTTGTCTTCAAGGAACGACTCAAGTTTCCTTGGAAAGAAATCAAGTGCTTGGTTCTCATAAAACTATTCTGCACACTCTTTAAGCACATACTGAATAGAATTATCCTCATGGTCCACCCAATCATGAGGTTCATCCATGCCATTTACCCAAAAGGGATGTCTCTCAGGAAAGATTGAGGATTCAGTCAATTCTTTCCACTCTTGTTGGAATTGTTCTATCTTCATTTGTGATTCTAAAAGGGCACTTTGAGTGTAACTTAAGTGCTCATTCATCCTTGGTGCACCATAAAGATATTCTCTCAAAGTTTCATCCTTCATACTGCATTCATTTTTTGAACCTCATCACTAGGGGGCTCAACCATTCTGAACTCTTCACTGGAAGTGGTTGCCATATCAGACTTAAAAAATGACACATAAAAATCAGAATTTAATAACTCACCATGTGCTATGTTCTCCTCTTTATGTGCTGGAATTATGATGGCTTGTTCACCCACCCATTTCTCTGCTTCACACCCTACTGAGATGTGCTCAATTTTTGCTCCCTTGTGAGGCTCAAGGGGTGATTGTAAATATGAATTATGTTTCTCTTTTGGATTAGATCCAAAATATATCTCACCATCATCAATCTACCCCATCTCTTCTTCACTCATCTTGAAATCAACCACAAAGAAATTTGGAGTCATTTCACCTTCCACGTTACCAACAACTAGATGTTGGACTGTTAGATCTTTAGTTGTGCATGGATATTCTCCATCTCCTTCTGATGAAGGATTTGGTGACTGATCATCCTCATGGATGCTACAAATAGGCTGATCTCTCTTTGGGGAACACCCAAATAATCTCTTAAAGAAACCATGTACAGATGGCTCTAATGAATCTTCACTTTTTGTCCTCTTTTCCTTTCCTTTACTTTGAGAAGTGGAACAACTTAGTTCCTTTCTTGATGGATTATTGGTATTCAAAGAACCTACATGTGTTAATGTTTTTGAAAACAAAGACTCTCCATATTTATTTCCTTCATGATGAGAGACACTACTACTCCCTTTTCCATGTTTGCTTGCCAACTGCTTGGCAAGGAATTCTCTAGTCTCTTGATCTGACTGAATGATGCTTTGCGATACATATTTCATCCCTTTCAATGTTCTTTGCATCAAAATTCTTAAATCTTCTTGATCATCCATTTTTGAATGCTCTTCTTCATACAACTCAAATTCTAAATCTCCCATGAATGGAACTAATTCCACAACTGCAACTTGAAGATATTACTGAGATACTTTTCCACTGAGAGTTACTTTCCATAAGATGAGCCAAGGAAAGTGCTCTGATACCAATGTAATGTCCCAATTCTGGTGTCCAGACCTGAACACTCTTCAATTTTGTAAATTATATTAAAATTTTTGAACTTGAATTAATTTACACAATGACTTCTCGGACTAGGCAAATAAGGGGTTTATTCTGGGAAATTTTGCAGGAAAAAGGAGTGGGCAGCAGGAAGAAACTAAAGATAATAAGACATATAATTCCCTCTCCCCTATCACATTTAGATCTGGTTCCATTTAGGTTTCAGAATCTACTCCGCGGAAACCTACTACCACGCTTCTGGGCAGCCAAACCGTGAAACTAAGGAGGGTAGTTCGGTTTGTTTTAACCAGAGGCTTCTGGAAACTTGAAAAGGGTTATTCCAGCCTTAATATAGCATAACTAAAATTTGTATACAGTTTTTAGAGATTCTGGAAGGTTCTGAGAAGTTTTGGATGAATTTGGGGTTTTACGGCAGTTTTGGCCAAGGAAAACCCTACGCAGAGGAGGATCCAAAAATGTGATACATACTCAAATAAAAATGGTTCTGGAGATTTTTATGGGAAGGTGGGACTATTAGTGACCCACAGGAACTGACAAAGCTTAGTTTGAGTTTACAGAACTCATTTTATATTAGATTTAGCAAAACTAGTCACTAAAAGCTAGTAATCTAGCTAGGGTCTAAAGAAAGTAGTTAAATCAAGTGAAATCGATTTCTGTAAAACATGAGAATTATAAAAAAATTCAATATCAGTTTTTTTAACATGTAAAATCACTTAAATAAGTTCCCCAGCATGACATATTCCTTATAGCACTCATATTTGTTCATTTTCCCCCATACATTGATAAAGTAGGCCCTTTTAGGGAGAACTGAGACAAGATTCTTTATGGGTATGGATATTTCGACCTGATAACTATAATTTGCATAATATTATGAACCCACACAAAAGAAATTACATCATAGACTGACCATTACAAGGATGCTCCAAAAATGAGGGGCAGGAGGCCCGAATCATGACCAATAAGGGGCTATGAGCATTGGTGAAGCATGAGCTGTAGAAATTCAGGCCAGCAATAGATTAATTTTACCCACAACAATTATCAATTGATCATGCAAAATTGCTAACAAGAGAGACTGAATATGGAGCTATAACACAAAATTATATTAACTAAGTGTACAATAGCCAACCCTGTAATATCATAGGCTGCTGAATAAATAGAATGCATGAAGAAATCGAATGCATGAGGAAGCATCCAAATCTAGCATAATTCAGGCTTACCAAAAATAAGCAAATCCCCCATAGGTGTAAAAGTTGGATCCCAAATCTGTCATGGAGCTCACGAATTGGCAAAAAGGCATAGGCAAGCTAAAGAGTGGTGGAATGGCAGCTCATACATGCTTTTGCATGGAGAAAAGAGAGGAGGATGTGTAGGACAAAAGACAAGTTCACCTCACCTAGTCTAGCTTTCCCATGTGCCTTAAAACACTGAAAAAGCAGGCAATAAAGTAGAAAAAGCAAATAGGCACCTAGGAGGCCAGGAATAAAGCAGATTTGATTCCTAAGGCTTTCCCAAGCACTACATGAGTCAGATATGGCAAGTTTGACCTATATGGATAGGCAATTAGCAACTTGCACAAGGTGGGGCACATGAACTAGGAAAATAAGACAAAAATAAATGAATTAATGTCTAAGTGGGTAAACTATGGGTTGATTATTCTAACACCCCCCCTTAAGCCTGAATTTATGAGTAATAAATCAAAAATATAGGGCCTAGCAACAAGGCTTAGTCACCCTTTACATACTGCATGTCCAAATAAACAAGGAAAGAGGCAAAACCAACTTGGGAAAATCCTCCCTTAAACATGGACTGTAAAACAAAATTGTAGAATCTTTTCTCCACTCATGCTTTCACAGCATGATCAACAATCCCCAGCAGTGATTTGAGATTGCTGAAGGTCTTGTCACAAAATGATTTGGTGAAGATATCGGCTACTTGTTCTGAAGATGAACAGAAGAGTAGGTGAATGGTGCCATCATGCACAAGCTCTCTGATGTAGTGCATATGGATCTCAATGTGTCTGGTTCTCTGCTTCTGAACTGGATCCTTGCAGATTCGAATGGTACTCTGGTTATCACAGCAGATGGTAGCTGAGTACTCAGGTTCGAAACCACACTCTCCAAGTAAACCCTGCAACCATAAACATTGAGTTGTTGCATTAACAACTCCTCTGTACTCAGCTTCTGTAGATGAGAGTGCAATGGCACTCTGTTTCTTGCTTGACCAGCTGATTGGCCCTTCTGCAAGCATGAACACATATCCTGAAGTGGACTTTCTGTCTGTGCTATCACCTGCCCAATCACTGTCAGTAAATCCAATCAACTCAAGATCAGATTTTGCCTTATAGAAGATCCCATGTGTCCTCGTTCCCTGAACAAAGTTTAGGATCCTTTTGGCTGCTTTCCAATGGATCTCATGAGGTTGATCCATGTATCTAGAAGCCACACTTACTGCATAACAAAGATCAGGTCGAGTATGTGTCAAATACAATAAACATCCAATCAATTGCCTATATAGTGTATTGTTTACCATCGGTGGAGAATCATCTTCCTCCAGCTTCACTCCTAAAAGGAAAGGAGTTTTGATTGCTTTGCAGTATTGCATTCTGAATTTGATCAGCAACTCGAAGGCATACTTGCACTGGTGCTCCTTTATTCCAGCTTTGGTTTGAGCAATCTCAAGCCCCAGAAATTGACTTAAGAGCCCCAAATCTGTCATGGAGAAGGCTTGGTTCATAGCTCCTTTTAAGGAAGCAATCTCAGCCTGTGAGATTCCTGTAATGAGGAGGTCATCAACATATAACAAAATGATCATTAATGAACCATTAATAGACTTCAAATAGACATTTGGATCTGATTTGCACCGAACAAAATTCAGAGATAGCAAGAAGCTATCTATCTTGGCATACCAAGCCCTGGGGGCTTGCTTTAGCCCATACAATGACTTTCTCAACCTGCACACAAGAGAAGGGTTAGTAGCAAAACCTTGAGGCTGCTGCATATATATCTCCTCAGTGAGATCTCCATTCAGGAAGGCACATTTTACATCCATATGATGTACCTCCCATTGCCTTGAGGCTGCAATGGCTAGAGCTAGCCTGATGGAATCCATCTTTGCCACTGGGGCAAAGGTCTCATTGTAATCGATGCCATGAATATGTGAGTAGCATTTAGCTACCAATCTATCCTTGTACTTCAGTGGTGAACCATCAGCAGCAAACTTGGTCTTATAGACCCACTTACACTGGACTAACTTTCTTCCTGGAAGAAGATCCACTAGCTCCCATGTGTTGCTCTTCTGGAGTGAGCTAAACTCCTCCTTCATGGAAGCTTGCCATCTTGGATCTCCTGCTGCTTCTTCATATGTTTGAGGATTAGACTCCACCATCAAATAGCATTTTTCAGCAAACATAGGATCCTTCATGCACAGACCACTCTCAAATTGAGATCTACTCCTCCTTGGGTCATTGGGATCCCCAGCTAGCTCTCCTGCTGCATGTAGTGTCTTGGCTGCCCATTTAGGCCTTGTGGGGCTGTTTGGGTTTGCAATAAACTCATCTCCATCAGACAAACCAGAATCAGCATGTTCAACAAACTCTTTACTTACTTCTTGAGGTTCAAGTGGTGAAGAGGCTTCACCAACTTCCACTTCTGCAAGGGGTTCTTCTTCAAACTGAACACACCTTTCGATGAAGGATTTATTTGTGCTCAAATTTATCAACTTGTACCCTTTTGAATCTTCAGAGTATCCAACAAAAAAACACTCTTGGCTTTGGGGCTGCAAATCCTTCCTCTTCTCTGTCGGAATCCTAGCCCAAGCCTTTGAGACAAAAATCCTGAAATGGGTCACATCTGGCTTGTGCCCACTCCATGCTTCGAAGGGATTCATGCCATCAAGTTGTTTGTGAGGCACCCTATTCTGGATATAGGCTGCACAGTTGATAGCTTCGGCCCAGTACTTTGGTGGCAAAGTTTTGGCCTCCATCATGCATGTTGCCATCTCCTTCAGTGATCTGTTCTTCCTCTCAGCAACACCATTTTGCTGTGGTGTGTAAGGGATAGAATGTTGCATCTGAATACCTGCATCTGCACAATAGTTAATAAACTTAGACTTGACATACTCACCACCATTGTCAGATCTGAGGACCTTGAGTTTCCTTCCACACTGGTTTTCAACCAAAGCCTTAAAGACTTTGAATAGGCCAAAAACTTCAGACTTGTGTTTCATGAAGTGAACCCAACAATACCTGGAAAAATAATCAATAAAGGTCAATGCATATTTGGCCTGAATCATGGACATATGAGGGAATGGGCCAGCAACATCACTGTGAATCAGCTCGAGGGGTGTAGAGGTTCTCTCATGACTAGCTTTCTCAAATTTGTGCTCTGGGTGTTTTCCTAGGATATAGCCTTGGCAGAATCCTTTGGAAAATTTTATTTTGGGCAGCCCTATGACCATTTCTTTCTCACTAAGATCAGACAGATACTTGTAATTTAGATGGCCAAATATTTCATGCCATAGCTTGCTAGCTTCATTAGCATGGATAGGAAGAGCAGAGGGGTTTGAGTAAGGTAGGAACTGTGAGAACATGTATACCTTTTGAGCATGATTCGCAACTCCTTTTGCAATGACTCTACCAGTTGAAATCTCTGTGATCTCAACTTCATCAGGGGAGAATATGACCTTCTTAGGAGACCCAATGTGGGTCATCTGGTAGACTGACAGGAGGTTGGAGGCAAGACCAGGGACATACAGCACATTGTTGAGCTGACCATGATCAAGATCTATCCTTCCTTTGCCCATACTTTCAGTGAGAGAGTCATCTCCCAGTACAATAGATGGTCCTTTCGACTTGTCCAGTGAGGAT
>LPNX011156598.1:0-141910 GCA_001517045.1 Pseudotsuga menziesii
AAGTACATTGATTATCTTTTGACTCCATTTTAAGGCATTGGTTATTTTCTTGCTATATATATATATATATTGTGTCTCAGCATTGTGCTTTCGTGCGCTCTTTTTATCTTGTTATCTATGGTTGTTTATGGTTAAATTTAAAACTCCTAAGTAACTCATTCAGTTTAACACCATCACACTAATTAATTAGCCTTAGTAACTTAATAGGGTCTACCCCCCTTCGCTTCATTAGGATTTGAGCCTAAATGGAGGAGTCAAGAACAAGGTGACAGCCTTGACTCGAGACTTGCCCCCAAGGACACACCAAGTGGCTTCAAGATTTCTGCCACATGAGCCAGGTGTGTGAAAGGAGACAACAGGGTATTCTTATAGTCAGAGATGTTACCATGGTTCTTAACCATAAATAATTTGATACTAAGGGATTAAAACCCTAAGCTCTAAACCTATGGTCTAAACATTATCTATATACTTAAGCTTGAGTTCTTGTCTTGGACTAGCGCATCCTATGGACCATGTATTATTGTAATCTCACCATCATGCAAACCTTGTAATATGTCAATGTTGATGATAGAGTTTGGGTGGCGACATAACATATGGTATAAACCATACAATAGTAGGGTGTAAGTCTTTATGTGAGAAGTGGTCATATGTTGTAATGAAATGAAACAAAACTATGGAGAGTGGGTTTTTATGTGGATTTAATGGTTTCCAGCTGGTTCATTCTATGCATTTGGTGAAACGTGACAGCCTTCCCTTAGGCTTGGCTCATGATGTTTGTGTGTTGTTTGTCATTTTGGGTTTTGCACTTTGGCTTTGCATAGGGGGAGGACCATGGAGGCGACTTCCATAATGTGATGTATGTCCTCGTTGGGTCTATACACCTACACATTTTTTTGGTTGATTGCTTGTTATCATTGACCACACTTATCATCCAATTTTGATTGTGTTTTGTAGGTGTCGAAAGGGGATGAGGAGCAGCATGGCTTTACTCTGGTGGGATCTCAACGATCGCATTCATGGCCAAGGTAATCTTGTGAGCAAGATTTTACTTACTACCTTTCGTCCCTCTTGGGCAGACTGCGCATAAATTGTTGCTTGGTAAGGGGGTTTTATGCTGGGGGTTTCGCTGTGGGGTTTTTTAAGATTTGATTTCAGACATATGATTACAGACTTGGGTTTTGAACAGTATCTTGATGGCTTCAGCCATGGAGTGAAGTTGCATTCCCTCTGGTTCTGTGTATAAATTTGGGTTTGTAAATTTTACTTGGGCTGTTAGCAATGAAGAGAGGAATGTTTGGGATTCTAGCATACTTGGTTTTTGTTTATGCAAATAATGTTTTCATTGGGGCCTTTTAGCCATGGGTTGCACCATTGCTTGCAATGGTGTGTTATCCCATTGGCATGCCTGTGTAAACTTGTTTATAAATTTTAATATGATGACTATGTATTTTACCTGGAAATCTCTATGTAAATGGATGCATACTCTTTTTACTACTTGATTTACCATGGCTTTAACTTATGAGGTGCATAACATGATTTCATTGTGTTATTCTGTGGTTATGGTGGATTTAAGTAAGCATTCACCAACTTGAAGGTTATGTGTATTATGGCGTTACTTAGTTTGTAATGTAAATATTGGACAATGTGGGTATAGGCCATGCCGTGAATGGCATGAGCCTTCCCACAGTGCTGCGATAGTATAGAGTAGGGTTAAATTTGGTAGGACTATGTATTAAAACAAAACTTGGTTGAGGCCATGACTTATGTGAGTGCTGTGAAATCGTTGGTTTCGTAGTGGCAGGGTTTAAAGACCCTCGATGGAGTTTCTTGTTTAATATCTATAACGTGGTATAACATGGCCTGTGTAAAATGGTTATAGGATTTGGTTGTCGTTTCGTATATACATTACTTATGGTTTTGTTATTATGGCTTTGCCGTGGGTCCAGACATCCATGGGAATTGATGTTGCGACCTCTATTGGAAAGCATGGTTTTTAATGTAATGTAATGAATGTATTTTGATAAATAAAGACAAAATAGGCTTGCATGCCTGTAGGATTCGATTCCTATTCCCGTTTGCACTACATGGATGAAAAATATTATTTTGATGTTGTTTTACTATGATATGTTTACTATATATGATGTATTATTTTAATTTGGATTATGATAATGTTGATGAGTTATGTAATTTTTTTTATGGTTATGTATAGATGGAAAAGTTAGAACCGTGGATTCTTTTATATGAATTATGATCAAAGAATTGTAAAGGACCACATGGATGGTCACGATGCCTCCTCTGATTATTTATAATTTTGTTTCATTTATGTGGAGCATTTTTAATGTAAATTTGTAATATGGATAGAGACCTTGAAAGGTCTTATATGAATCATTTAATTTTGGAATTAAATGTATAGATAGTTTTCATAACTGTTTATACCTGATGGCCTTATTTATGTGTCTATATATATATATATATATATTTATAAAGCAGTTTTGTTTGTAAATAATACCCTAAGGTATCTATTTGGTATACTTATTTCTTTAAACTTAATCCTATGATTAAATCTACTATAATCTGAAACATGTCTCTACTAACAAATGTACTATGTTAGTAGAGTTATAAATAATAGGTGAACAATAAAACGCAGGTCTGGATTTACCTAGTTTATAGTAATAATTTCTGAATATTGAATGAATACAGAAACAAAATTTAGAGATGAATTCCTAGCTATATACAACCTATGATAATATTTACAACTAGGTAGTATTGAAGAGAATACAAACCCTAGCAGAATCTAGGCAGAAAATCAAATACATAGGGTTAGTAGATACTTTGGAAACATTCATCTAACATATTCATTATATAATCTAGAAGATAGAATAGATAGTCTAGGGTTATATTTTAAGATATGTAACCCTAGGAGATATGGACAGAACCATCATTTCCAGGGTTAATAATATATAAAGATCATTTATATAAAGCATCCATCATTTACCCTAGAAATGAACTTGACATACTAAGAACTCATACCTATAATTTTTCTTCCTGGATCTCCTTTAATGGCTAAACCTACACACTTTTTAAATAACCAACATTATCAATTTAAGACAGTTTTGACCTCTGATTTTGATGACCAAATGACTTGGGAACCACCATGTTCCTCCCAACCATGACTCGGAACCGTTCCTGGTTCTAATTTGAATCCCCCCGAGCTGGACTCAAACATGCAAGTAGCTTAGAGCTCCTAAGGTAGGGTTTCCTAACTGGTTTCAATTCTGAATCAATATTCTTTTCCTTATAGGAGAATGTTCTCCATGAAATCACTTGAGAGCAAAAACAAGCAGAATAATAATTCACCAAGATTAAAATCAGAACCCCAAGCCTTTGCTTGGCTTCAGTCTTTATAGACATACTTTTTAGTGAAAGGGACAGTTAAATCAAGAAACCTTGGTTTCTTAATTTAACCCTTTTTAATTACTAGGGTAATTTTCAATACCTAGGAACTTTTAACTAGTTCCTAGTTAAAATTTCATAGGTATTATACTATTTATTAATCCTTTAATAATAAATAATAATTTATGGAGCTTCTCTTCTTTATTTTATTTAATTATATATTAAATCATAATTAATTCTTTATACATACTATGTATAAAATACATAGTATTATAACAGTCGTTAACATTTGTATCCGGGCATCATATACCATGATCCCTCGACTAAATGACACTTCTTCATTAAGTTCAAGTAGGTAGATGGTTTAGGTCTACTAGGCTAGGTAACTCTAAACATCCTTGCATGTTGGATTTCCCTCATATAACGTTGTATCTTTTCAGTACTTTGATGAGAATATAGAAATTCAAAATTTCATTTAATCACTTATAAATAAGTATGATGAGATCAATATTTTTCTCGAGTTGTTTTTACTCGGAATTTATTATATTTGTTTCAGTAACCATTAGCGCTTACTAGATCCCATACTCAATGCCTATAGTAGGGAGTTACAAACATAGTGTAATTCTAGAGCTTTCACTCAACACTAAATGCTAGGATGTACTTGTATGATACACGTAGGGATACACGGGCCAGGGATCCGATGCTCTAAGGCTTATGCTCAATATCAACATGGAAGGCTTCAGGACTTATTCCCAACACATCCAATTATCTTCTCATGTGTTCCAGAGCTTCTCACTCACACAATTCATCAATAACTCAAGTGTTCCAGAGCTCCTTGCTCCTTGCTCAACACAAAACATATCGTCAATCATGTGCTTCAGGGTCCACACCCAACACAAACACGCATATACATATATCATCAGTAATTGGATTACACCCAATATATAAAAAAAATTATCATGTTCATATGCAATGGGTTCCTTGACCCAATATAAAATAAAACATCAAGATAATCATCATAATCAATAGACACTTGCCTATAAGTGTTAGGTCCAAAATTTGGGATATTACATCCCTCCTTGCTTAGAACAACACCATCCCTGGTGTTTTAGGGACTTGTAACGGTATCATGAAACTAGGCAGGGTAAGCCTTTCTCATGGTGGCCTCATTCTTCCAAGTAGCTTCATCATCCTCAAAGTACTTCCACTACACTTTCAATTGGACCACTGTGCGCTTCTGAAGCTGCACTTCTCTTTTGTCCAATATATGAGTAGGCTCAGGGGAAAACTCCCCATCAGGTTCCACCTATAATAGGGACCAATCAACAACATGTTTAGTATCATAAACATATTTCTTTAACAACGATGCATGGAAAACATTGTGGACTCTTACATGCGCGGGAAACTCTAGTTTATAAGCCACTATCCCTTTCTTGGCCAGTATTTTAAAAGGTCCGCAAAATCTAGGTGCTAATGTACCGCACCTACCCAAGCTCAACGAGCTTCATTTGGATTTTACTTTCAAGTAAACATGATCGCCTATTTGAAAAATCCTTATCCTTTTTTTTTCGGCCCGCGTAAATGTTTTGGCGGTCTTGTGCTTCCTTAAGGTTCACCTTGACCTTGGTAACCAAATGTTCCAATTCCATCAACAAATCAGGCCCTAACATGAGCCGATCCACCGGGATATCCCAAGTAACTAGTGTCCTACACTTCTGTCCATAGAGTACCTCAAAAGGACTCATCAAGGTGGAATCCTAATAACCATTGTTATACGCAAAAT
The DNA here is from genome assembly GCA_001517045.1 of Pseudotsuga menziesii. Taxonomy (NCBI): domain Eukaryota; kingdom Viridiplantae; phylum Streptophyta; class Pinopsida; order Pinales; family Pinaceae; genus Pseudotsuga; species Pseudotsuga menziesii. The sequence continues at coordinate 5,177 of LPNX011156598.1, forward strand.
CTACGAGATGCAAGTAATCCTCCCACTTTGTGGGATTATTCATGACATACATTCAGAGCATGTCCTCGACAATTTGGTTTACCCTTTAAGTCTACCCATCTGTCTGCGGGTGATATGAAGTATTGAAGTTCAACCGTGTTTCCAATCCGGAGAACAAAGATCTCCAAAAGTTCCCTGTGAACTTAACATCTCGATCTGAGATATTTGCCTTGGCTATCCCATGTAATCTAAATATCTCTTTCAAAAAGATATCAGTAATGTTCATGCCCTTGTAGGTTGATTTTACAAGAATGAAGTGTGTTTCCTTCGACAAATTGTCGACGACCACAAAAATAGAATCATTTTTATTCTTACTTTTTGGTAAATCGATGATAAATTCCATACTAATAACCTCCCACTTCCATTCCAGAATGGGTAACGGATGCAGCAATCCCATAGGATGCTGATGCTCAGCATTGACTAGCTGGCACTCCTGACATTTCACAATAAACATTGCAATGTCGGCCTTTAACTTAGGCCAGAAAAACTATCTCTTGACAATGGATATCATTTTTTGATATCCCAGGTGCCCTGAGTAGGGTTCCCTATGAAATTTTGTGAGGATGCTTGAACAAAGTTCCTCTCCTTTTAGAACATACAAGCGATCCTTGGACCATAGCAGTCCGGATTCATCGACCTTGTATTTTTTTGTTGTTGAAACAACCTGTCCTCCTGGACTTTCTTGACGATCTCTACATAGAAAGGGTCAACTCTATTGGCCGCTCTAATATTCTCATGCAAATCTGCATCGGTTTGACTCAAAGTCACCTCATAAATCATGTGAGTTTGTCGACTTAAAGCATTGATAACCTTATTCTCCTTGCCCTTAATGTGCTTAAGCTCGAATTGGTACTCATTGAGGAAATCCAACCATCTGGATTGCCTCGCATTCAGATCCGGTTGATCAAATAAATACTTCAGACTCATATTGTCTGTCTTCATAAGGAACTTCCTTCCCATGAGGTAGTGCCTCCACATCCTCAAAGCATGGATGATGGCTGCTAACTCAAGATCATTTGTAGGGTAATTTTTCTCATGTTCTTTCAACTTCTGTGATTTGTAATAGATCGCGTGATCATTTTGCAAGAGGAATCCTCCAAGTCCTTCCTTGCTTGCATCCGTGCAAACTATGAAATCCTCATCGAGATCCACAATCCGCAATACTGGTGCGGTCATAAAATGCTGCTTAATATTTTAAAATATTTCTTCGCACTTGTTAGTCCATATGAACTTATTTGCTTTCTTTTGAAAAGCAGTCATGGGGAAATCGATTCTCGAGAAGTTCTTAATGAACTTTCAATAATATCCATATAATCCCAAGAATGGCCTAATGTCAGTGACACTAGTAGGGGTAGGCCAATCCTTTATGGCTTTAATCTTTTTCGGGTCCACAACTATCACTGTGTCAGATATAATGTGACCTAGATACTGTATTTATGGTTTGTAAAAATCAAATTTACTAAACTTAGCATAAAGATGGTGTTCTCTTAACACTTGTAGTACTATACGAAGGTGTTCTTCATGTTCCTCTTTATTCTTGGAATAAACTAGGATGTCGTCAATAAAGACTAGGACAAACTTATCCAGATACCTACTAAATATGCTATTCATCATACACATAAAGTTTGCGGGTGAATTGGTCAACCCGAACGGCATCACTACAAACTTGTAGTGCCCGTACCTTGTACAAAAAGAATTTTTGTGAATATCTTCATCGAAAATCCATACCTGATGGTATCTGGATCGCAGGTCAATATTTGAAAATATTCTGGCTCCTCCTACCTGATCAAATAAGTCATCGATTCAGGGGAGTGGGTAACGGTTCTTTATAGTCATTTTCTTCAACTAACAATAATCAATGCACATTCACATTGTACCGTCTTTCTTCTTTACGAACAATATTGGTTCTCCCGAAGGGGACACATTGGGTTGAATATACCCTTTCTCTATCAACTCCTGCAATTGCAGTTTGAGTTCCACCAACTCAGGTGCACTCATGCAGTAAGAGGCTTTGGAGGCCGGAACTGATCTTGGGGTCAGTTCGATGGAGAAGTCTAGGTCTCATTTCAGAGGTATTCCGAAGATTTCCTCGAGAAAAACATCCTTGAATTCTTCAAGAATGGGGAAGTCTTCTATGCATTGTTCCCTATCATACTCTATGTCTTGGATTTTTACTACAAACAACTTGCATCCTTTCCTCACGCATTTCTTTGCTTGTAAGGCAGATATTTGTCTTACAAAAAATTTCTTTGGAATTCCATGAACCTTCACGTGGTTCCCTAGGCTGTCCGTACACAAGATAGACTTGTGAAAACAATCGAACATGACATGGTGTTGTTCCAACCAGTCCATGCCAATAAGTACATCGTACGACCCTAATGGTAGGATGTTCAGGTTTACTTTAGTAAGAAAACCATTTAGGTTTACCTCACATTCCTTAACAATTTCTGAAAACTTCCATTTTGTACTTGTGGCTAACTAAACTAGCCAAGGTTTATCGTGTTTTACTTTTCCTAGTTTGCATATATCAATAATTTTAGGTGTAACATAGCTCTTTCAAGCACCGGGATCAATAAGTATTGAAAAAAAAGTGTTCAAAATATTACCTTCTATCTCGACCATCGTAGCTTGATGATCCACTTGTTGGCCATCCAATGCTGCATAGATCCGGGGGTTTCTCGCTATGTCCTTTACGGTTGGTTCCTCTTGTAATTTGTGCAAGACCCCACCGATATTTTTCTTACAATCATGGGCATAATGAGGCCCACTGCATTTCCAACACTTGATCTATAGCGGGGTAGCATTGGCTCCACTTGCTACTGGTTTGTTAGCAGCTAGTACATAAGGCCTTATACCAGGTTTATTAAAGTTCCTGTTTGCTTGAAAGTTGTTATTTTTCTTTCTATATGGCTGTGGGTTGGACCCAAGTTTGTAGTTATCAAAGAAGTTCTTAGACTTGTCTCAGTTTCAGTTCAGGTTTTCCTTCCTCAACTTTCCATGCTCATAATAGAGCCTAGATTTGTGCAACGTGGTATCCAAAGTCTTAGGAATGTCAAATTCAATCATGTCCCGAAAACTGGGAGGAAGACATCCTAGGAATCGCTATATCATTACCTTTTCTTCCTTGATGTATGGTACATAATGCAACAGATCTAGGAATCTGTTAATAAATGGATCCATAGTCATGGATCCCATGCATAGTTTGTGAAACTCCTTCACATTTCAGTCAAACAATCTTTCTGACATATATTTTTCTTGGAAAAGTTTTCGGAAAGAATCCCAACGTATTTCTCGCAGCTCATCTTTCTTGGTGTGTTTTAAATCTCTCCACCATCTTGCTGCTTTTCCATTCAAGTTATAGATGGAAAGCTGAGCCTTCATCTCACTTGAATATCTATGAACCTGATAGTACTTACTCATGCCTAGCAACCACTCTTCATCCTTTTCCCCCATGCTTACTTCACCTTCATATGTCAAGGCTCTTATTTTTTGGAACTCCCCCTAAAGACTGTCATTACTCTTTTGCTTCATTCTCTGTGGAGAAAATGAGTCACCACTAAAAGGACTATGATGGTATTCTTTAGTTGTTTCAGGGGTACATTCTTTCTCCTCTTCTCTTGGGCTACTGGCCCATTTTTGGTAAGGTTCTCTTTTGGAACTGTTTGTGGATGGAGTAGGTTTTCCTTGTGGGCTTCCTCCCATCATATTTCTTAGTAAGGCTTCATTTATAGCTTGGTGTTCCTTCCTTTCATTCAGGCTATCTTCTCTGAATCTTTTCAATTAAGCTTGAATACTGTGTAAATTTTTCAAAACATTAGTTCTTAGCTCTACAACCAGCTCCGCCTCCAAAGTGGGGGTGGTCATCTTCCCTTGATGACTATTTTCTTCCTCAGTATTCATAAACTGATCAGCGCTATAAAAATTTCCTGTCAACATAAAAAATTTTAAATGACAAAAAAAATTACGTTAGTAACATATTTAATTAACATACTTTATTTTCTCTGTGTGAATGCTTGGTGCGCTCGTAGGTCTCTTAGTATTGAAACTGGGCTCTGATACCACTTGTAATGTCCCCAAAAATTGAAATAAAAATAAAAATTATAGGCTAGTAAAAACTACCTAGATGGAACATTATTTACTTATAGAACTCCATCGTACACTTTATGTATCTCTGTTTAGTCGTAAGCTGTTCTTATGTTCTGTCGTTACTTTTAATGTATTTTACTTATGATGTTGTACTGCTGTTTACTACTTAGTAATACGTTTACACTTTTTTCACTTATGTGTTGCCATTGGATTTATGTGCTTCATCCTTTCTGCATTGTCGCACTTGTCAATTATGGAGTCCTAACTTAACTTTGTTTGTGGAAATAAAGTGGGTGGAGTGGCGGGACTTGTTCTCCCATGACGGTTTGAGAGGTAAAGTATTACTTTGTTACACATGATTACTTAGTTCAATCGAAATAAGGCACCCTTTTTATTTATATGCAGTTCATTACTTTTGTGACGAGATCTGCTGTAAAGTGTGTTGATAGTCTTGATCCAAGAGGACCTCCTGCTAGTTGTTACATTTTTTATCGACTTGGTTTTATAACTTGGTAAGTGTCATTATCGTCAATTTAGCTATTACGGCTAAATTTCCTGTACGCTAATTATTCGTTATTAACGTGTATATTTGTTATTCCATATGTCATTAAATTTTTACGTTCTATGTATATTTCCACTATACTTATTAACATCTCTTATGTCCTTTTATTGGCAGGTCATAACTTGGTTACGGACCCTAGGTCTTCTTATAGTTAGAGATGTTACCATGGCATACTTTGTATGCCATGGTTCTTAAGAATAAATACTTTGATACTAAGGGATTAAAACACTAAGCTATAAACCTATGGTCTAAACATTATCTATATACTTAAGCTTGGGTTCTTGTCTTGAACTAGCGCATCCTATGGACCATGTATTATTGTAATCTCACCATCATGCAAACCTTGTAATATGTTAACGTTGATGATAGAGTTTGGGTGGTGACATAATATATGGTCTAAACCATACAATAGCAGGGTTTAAGCCTTTATGTGAGAGGTGGTCATACGTTGTAATGTAGCGAAACAAAACTATGGAGAGGGGGTTTTTATGTGGATTTAATGGTTTCCACCCGGTGCATTCAATGCGTTTGGTGAAACATGACAACCTTCCCTTAGGCTTGGCTCATGATGGTTGTGTGTTGTTTGTCATTTGGGGTTTTTCACTTTTGCTCTGCACAGGGGGAGGACCATGGAGGCGACCTCTAGACTGTGAGGTATGTCCTTGTTGGGTCTATACACCTGCACATTTGTTTGGTTTATTGCTTGTTATGGTTGGCCATACTTCTCATCCAATTTCAATTGTGTTTTTTAGGTGCCAAAAGGGGATGACGAGAAGCATGGATTTACTTTGGTGGGCTCTCAATGTTTGTGCTTGTGGCCATGGTAAGCCTGTGAGAAATATTTTACTTGCTACCTTTCGGTCCTCTTGGGCAGACTATGCATAGATTGTTGCTTGGTTTGGGGTTTTATGCTAGGGGTTTCGATGCGAGGGTTCTTAAGATTCACCTTCGAGCATATGATTACAAACTTGGGTTTTGAATAATATCTTGATGGCTTCAGCCATGGAGTGAAGTCGCACTCCCTCTGGTTTTGCGTATAAATTTGGGTTTGTAAATTTTACTTGGGCTATTAGCAGCGAAGAGAGGAATGTTTGGGATTCTAGCATACTTGGTTTTTTTTTATGCAAATCATGTTTTCGTTGGGTCCTTTTAGCCATGGGCTACACCATTGCACTATGTATTAAAATAAAACTTGGACAAGGCCGTGACTTATGTGAGTGTTGTGCAATCGTTGGTTTCATAGTGCCAGGGTTTAAAGACCCTCGATGGAATTTGTTGTTTAATATGTATTGGTTGTATTTTAATAACCAAATCCCACATACGATTTGATGTATAGCGCGGCCTGTGTAAAATGGTTATAGGATTTGGTTTTCGTTTCATATATACATTACTTATGGTTTTGTTATTATGGCTTTGTCATGGGTCTGGACATCCATGGGAATCGATGTCATGACCTTTGTTGGAAAGTAGGGTTTTTAATGTAATGTAATGAATGTGTTTTGATAAATAAATACAAACTGAGCTTGCATGCCCACAGGATTTGATTCCTGTTCCTGTTTGCAATACATGGATTTATAATATTGTTTTGATGTTATTTTACTATGATATGTTTACTGTATATGATGTATTATTTTAATTTGGATTATGATAATGTTGATGAGTTATGTAATTTTGTTTATGGTTATGTATATATGGAAAAGTTAGAACCATGGATTCTTTTATATGAATTATGATCAAAGAATTGTAAAGGACCACATGGATGGTCACAATGCCTCCTCTGATTATTTATAATGTTGTTTCATTTATGTGGAGTATTTTTATGTAAATTTTTAATATGGATACAGACATCGAAAGGTCTTAGATGAGTTATTTAATTTTGGAATTAAATGTATAGATAGTTTTCATAACTGTTTATCCATGATGGCCTTATCTGTATATATATATATTTATTTATAAAGTAGTTCTGTTTGTAAATAATACCCTAAGGTATCTATTTAGTATACTTATTTCTTTAAACTTACTCCTATGATTAAATCTACTGTAATTTGAAACATGTCTCTACTAGCAAATGTAATATGTCAGTAGAGTTATAAATAATAGGTGAGCAATAAATAGCAGGTCTTAATTTACCTAGTTTACAGTAATAATTTCTGAATATTGAATGAATACAGAAACAAACTTTAGAGATGAAGTCCTAGCTATATACAGCCTATGATAATATTTACAACCCTAGGGAGTATTGAAGAGAATACAAACCCTAGCAGAATCTAGGAAGAAAATCAAATACATAAGGTTAGTAGATACATTGGAAAAAATCATCTAACATATTCATTATATAATCTAGAAGATAGCATAGAAAGTCTAGGGTTAGATTTTAAGATATGTAACCCTAGGAGATATGGATAGAACCATCATTTCCAGGGTTAATAATATATAAAGAGCGTTTATATAAAGCATCCAACATTTACCCTAGAAATGAACTTGACATAATAAGAACTCATACCTGTAATTTTTCTTCTTGAAGCTCCTTTAATGGCTGAGCCTGCACACTTCTTAAATAACCAACATTACCAATTTAAGACAAATATGACCTTTGATTTTGATGACCAAATCACTTGGGAACTACCACGTTCCTCCCAACCAATACCCGAAACTGGTCCTGGTTCTAATCCGGATCCCCTCGAGCTGGAATCCAACATGCAAGTAGCTTAGAGCTACTAAGGTAGGGTTTCCTAACTGGTATTCAGTTCTAAATCAATCCTCTTTTCCTCATAGGAGAAAGTTATCCAGGAAATCACTTGAGAGCAAAAATAAGTAGAATAATAATTCTCCAAGATAAAAATCAAAACCCCAAGCCTTTTCTTGGCTTCAGTATTTAGAGACAGACTTTTTAGTCAAAGGGATAGTTAAATCAAGAAACCTTGGTTTCTTGATTTAACCCTTTTTAATTACTGGGGTAATTTTCAATACTTAACCTAGGAACTTTTAACTAGTTCCTAGTTAAACTTTCATAGGTATTATACTATTTATTAATCCTTTAATAATAAATAATAATTGATGGAGCTTCTCTTCTTTATTTTATTTAATTATATATTAAATCATAATTAATTATTTATACATACTATGTATAAAATACATAGTATTATAACACTCGTTAACATTTGTCTCCAGGAATCATATACCATGATCCTTCAACTAAATGACACTTCTTCATTAAGGTCAAGTAGGTAGATGGTTTAGGGCTACTAGGCTAGGTAACTCTAAACATCCTTGCATGTTGGATTTCCCTCGTATAATGTGGTAGCTTTTCAGTACTTTGATGAGAATACAGAAATTCAAAATTTCATTTAATCACTTATAAATAAGTATGATGAGATCAATATTTTTCTCGAGTCGTTTTCACTCGGAAGTTATTAAATTATTTTCAGTAACCCCTAGTGCTTACCAGAGCCCGTACTCAATGCCTATAGCAGGGAGTTACAAACATAGTGCAATTCTAGAGCTTTCTCTCAACACTAAATGCTAGAATGTACTTGTATGATACACCTACTGATACAATGGCCAAGGATCCGATGCTCCAGAGCTTATGGTTAACATCAACATGGAAGGCTCCAAGGCTTATTACTAACACATCTAATTATCTTTTGATGTGTTCTAGAGCTTCTTGCTCAACACAAAGGTAAGTACTCATGTGTTCTAGAGCTTCTCGCTCACATAATTCATCAATCAAGCAAGTGTTCTAGAGCTCCTCGCTCAACACAAAACATCTCGTCAATCTTGTGCTTCAGGGTCCACACCCAACACAAACAAGCATATACATATATCACCAGTAATTGTCTTACACCCAATATATAAAACAAATCATCATGTTCATATGCAGTGGGGTCCTTGACCCAATATAAAATAAAACATCAAGATAATCATCATAATCAATAGACACATGCCTATAAGTATTAGGTCCAAAATTCGGGATATTACATCAACCTACAAGGCTATGAACATTGCTAATATATTTTTGAAAGAAATATTTAGATTACATGGGATACCCAAGGTAATTACCTCGGATTGAGATGTTAAGTTCAAAGGAAACTTTTGGAGATATTTATTCTCTGGATTGGAGACACGGTTGAAATTTAGTATTGCATATCACCTACAGACGGATGGAAAGAATGAAAGGGTAAACCAAATTGTCGAGGACATGCTCCAAATGTATGTTATGAACAATCCCACGAAGTGGGAGGATTACCTTCATCTCATAGAGTTTGCGTATAACAATGGTTATCAGGCTTACGCCAATATGAGTTCCTTTGATATATTCTATGGACAGAAGTGTAGGACACTGGTTACTTGGGATATCCCAGTGGATCGGCTCATGTTAGGGCCTGGTTTGTTGATGGACTTGGAACATTTGGTTACCAAAGGTCTAGGTGAACCTTAAGGAAGCACAAGACCACTAGAATAGCTACACGGATTGGAAAAGAAAGGATAACGACTTTCAAATAGGCGATCATGTTTACTTCAAAGTAAAATCCAAACGAAGCTCATTGATATTTGGGTAGGTGCGGTAAGTTAGCACCTATATTTTGCAGACCTTTTGAAATACTAGCCAAGAAAGGGCCAGTGGATTATGAACTAGCATTTCCCATGCATGTAAGATTCCACAATGTTTTCCATGCATCTTTATTAAAGAAATATGTTTATATTACTAAACATGTTGTTTATTGGTCCCTATTACAGGTGGAGCCTGATGGGGAGTTTTCCCCTGAGCTTACTCATATATTGGACAAAAGAGAAGTGCAACTTCAGATAAGGTCATTAGGTATAAAAATTTCTGAAATCTATCTATACATTTAATTCCAAAAATAAATAACTCATCTAAGACCTTTCAAGGTCTTCCATAATAAGAATATACTAGTATCGAAACTTTGCATTTAAATTATCAATATCAGAACTAAATAAACGAAGGGAGCATCATGACCATCCATGTGGTCCTTTACAAGAATTTGTTCATAATTCAAACAAAAGAATCCACAGTTCTATCCAATTTCCATCTATTCATAACCATAAACAAAATTACATAACTCATCAAACATTACCATAACCAAATTAAAATAATACATCTTATACAGTAATCATATCATATTAAAATAATATCAAAATCATATTATAAACCCATGTATTTTTAAACAAGAATATGAATCGAATCCTGTGGGAATGCAAGCCTAGTTTCTTTTCTTTTATAAAATACAACTCATTACATTAAAATTCTGCTTTCCAACATAGGTCGTGACAGCGATTCCCATGGATGTCCAGACCCAAGGCAAGGACTTAATAACAACCCATAAGTATTGTATGTACAAAACAAAAACCAAATCCTATAACCATTCTTACACAGGACACACTATACATCAAATCCTATGCGGGTTGTGGTTTATAAAATACATCCAATAGAATATAAATAACAAATTCAAACGTTAACGTCGAGGTCCTAAGACCCTAATATAATCACGGCCTCGTCCAAGTTTGAATTTAATACATAGTCCTACCAAATTAACACTACACTATACTATTGCAGCACTGTGGGAAAGGCTCATGCCATTCATGGCATGGCCTATACCCACACTATCCGTATGTTTACAATACAAGCTAAGTAACTCCGTTACACACAGAACCTTCAAGACGGTGAATGCCCACATAAATCCACCATAACAACAAAATAACGCAGCAAAATTGTGCTATGCACATCATAAGATAAAAACCATGGAAAAATAAATAATAAAAATAGTATGCATCCATTTACACAGAGCTTACCAAGTAAAATACACCATCGTCATATTAAAGATCATAAATAAGTTTACAAAGGCATGCCAATGGGCTAACGCACCATTGCAAGCAATGCAATAGCCCATGGCTAAAAGGCCCCAACTAAACCACGATTTTCATAAACGAAGACCAAGTGTGCTAGAAGCCCAAACATTCCTCACTTCGCTGTTAACAGCCCAAGTAATTTTACAACCCAACTTAAACGCATGCACAGAGCCGAATGGCTTAAGAGTTACCTCATGGCTCAAAGGCTTTAATGAATTATTAAATATAAGTCTGCAAGCATAAATCCTGAAGATGAATTTCAAAACCCACAGAGAAGCCTCAAACTCAAACAATGAAACCATGCAGATAGTCTGAGAGACAACAAGTAGCGCAAGCTTGTTGGCAAGGCATACCTTGCATTTTCGTTGACAGTCAAAACCCTGACAGTGTTGGAGCCACATTTCTCATCACCGCTCTTTGGAACCTACAATCAACCACGAAACCAAAGTTTAGAAGGCAACAATCAAGCTTCAAACCAAAACTAAAATGCAAGCATGAAACCCAAAGCAAAGCTCACCTTCCAGGTCTAAAGGTCACCTCCATGTCCTTCTCCCTTCGCAGAGCCATTTTGCACAAACCCCAAATGACAAGTGAAATGTCCAAACTATCGTGAGCCAAACCTAAGGTTGGGCTGTCATGATTAGCCAAGTTCATTAATAGCATTAATGAATTCTAGTTGGTTCCATTATCAAGCCAAACACCCACTTTTCCATAGTCACTATAGTTACCTTTCGCTCCCATGTGATTTTGTTAAACTCTTCAATCTATGATTAGACCTTATGTTATGTCACCACCCCAAACTCTATCACAACATTAATGTATTACAAGGTTTGCATTATGGTAAGATTACGATAATACATAGTCCATAGGATGCGTTAGTCCAAGGTGTAATGCCATAAGGCATACAACATATAAGTTAAATAATATACACTTGAGGCTTATAGCCTTATCTTAAATCCAATACGAAATGTGTTAAGCATAATGCTTAGTGAACATGGCATATGCAATATGCCATGTTAAACTTTTTAACCCTCATAAAAATCAAAGGTATGCTCTTAAGCCAATATAATAACTTGCCAATAAAAGACGATAAGAGATGTTAATAGGCATAGTAAAAATATACATAGAACATAAAATGTATTAATGGAATATAGAATAATGAATATAAACCATAATGAATAATAATTAGTGTACATGAAATTTATCCGTAATAGCTAAATTGACGATAACGACACTTACCAAGTTATAAAACTGAGTCGATAAGCAACGTAACAACTAGCAGCAGGTCCTCTAGGATCAAGAATTTCAACACACTTTACACCAGATCCTATCGCAAAGTAAAGAACTGCATAAGGGATCAAATAGGTGCCTTAGTTTAGAGAACTAAGTAAGCTTGCAAGCAAGTAAGCCGCATTACCTTTTAGACCATCATGGGAGAATGAGTCCCGCCTCTCCACCCACTTTGTTTCCACAAACAAAGTTAAGTTATGATTTCATAAATAACAAGTAAGAACTAAGTAGTAAACAACAATACAACATTGTGAGTAAAAATACATTAATAATAACGATTGAAAGTAAACAGGACAGAAGATCAGAACAACTTATGAGTAACACAGTGGTACATGCAGTGTACAAGGTAATTCCGTAAGAGTAAGAATGTTCCATTTAGGTAGTTTTTACTAGCCTATAAATTTTTCTTTTTATTTTCAATTTTTGGGGACATTACACCTCCGTTTCCCATACCAATGCTTAAACCTTGCTAACATATGTTTCCACCTTATGTTATATTGCCACCCTATTTCCTATCACCATAACATTACAACGCTTATGTTATAATCAAGGCTTAACAAATTAAAATGATAGGGTTTAAGTGTAAAGCCCATATATGGTTTACACTAGCCTTAAGTCAACCCAAGACTTATGTATTAATATAATGTAAGTACCATAGGTTTAAAACCTATTAACATGTGAACCTTAGGCTTTAAGAAATAAACTTAACACAATACAATTAATCCCTAAGCTTTTGCTTAGTGAACATGGCATATGGAATATACCATGTTAATTACTTTAACCCTTATAAATCAATGGCTTGGTTTTAAAGGCCACATACTTAACCTGCAAAATAGAACACATAAGAAGTGTTAATAATTATTAATAAACTAAAACGTAAACCGTAATTAATGCCAACATATGAAATAAAGAGTTATAAGACCCTAAGGAAACATAAGTACTGAACAAGAGCTTTAGCAGTAATAGTTAGTTTGACAAGAATAGTAACTATACCTGTTATAATTACAGATTCAATAAAAGAACCAAATCAACAGTATGATCTTTAAGGTCACAACTTTCTGTACTCTTTGAAGAATTTTCCATTGCAAGAATGAACTGCATGTAAATATAATAGGTTCCTTAGTTTAGAGAACTAAGTAAGCCTGCTAACAAGTAAACACCTTTACCTCTCAAATCGTCATGGGAGAACGAGTCCCGCCACTTCACCCACTTTGTTTCCACAAACAAAGTTAATTTAGGACTCCAAAATTAACAATTGCGACAATGTAGAAAGGACGAAGCATATAAATCCAGTGATGAAACATAAGCAACAAAAGTGTAAACATAATACTAAGTAGTAAACATCAGTACAACATCTTAAGTAAAGTACATTAAAAATAATGACTGAAAGTAAAAGACAGAATGTAAGAACAACTTACGAATAAACAGAGGTAGATGAAGTGTACGATAGAGTTCCATAAGTGAATAATGTTCCGTCTAGGTTGTTTTTACTATCATATAATTTTCTTTTTAATTTTTTGTTTTTTGGGGACATTACAAGAAATCTCCTTTCCCACTAAAGACACATGAGAAAGAATTTGTAGTGTAATTTTGCCAATATTCACGGGAAATTTTGGCCAGCTCTTCTTCTTATGTTTTCTCAACTTGGGTGAAACACCATCAATAACAGTCTGATATGCGAATTCTTGAAGCAGCATTCAGTATGGAACAATTCTAGGAAGCAAGTGAGCTATATTACTGCCCCAAATTCTTATGTAAGAGAAAAATTGTCCTACATACCAGTCGCCAAATGCTGAAATAATTTCCCTATCACTTTTAGAGAATGCAGGAGCATCAGCTTTAAAAATATTGTAGTACATTGACCCGAGAAATAGGTCATAGAGTTCATAAACGCGAGGGATAAAATTTTCGTCCCACATATCAGTGCAATATATATGAACAGATGGATATTTCTCCATCCAATTCCAATTTAGAGATGGGAAAGAAGTTGATGCAAAAAATGCATCCATTACAAACCCTGACATATAGAAAGATGGTTTATGATTGTCGAGGGTTCTCTCATATTTTTCGATTTCCTCACGCAAATTAAACGACAGAATTTTTAGAATGACCTGTAAGCAATATATGGTTCGCCATAGTAACCCACTTCACTTGGAATGAAGAACAATTGGGAAAACCATATAACTTGCAAATCATAGCGCACAATAAGGAGAAAGGTTCCCTGAACCAAGATACAGGATATGTAAGAAGTGAAACAAGAATATCAAGCATTGGGTCTTGCAGCCAAGATTTCACCACTTGTTCGTAATTCAAATTGGCATGACTTTCCTCGACAAATTTTGATGAGAGAAGCTACTTGGGATTTGGCAAAGCATAAGCCCTAGCAAAAATATCTAGATGAAATGAAGCAATAATGACATTATGGATATCATGAAATATTCCTTCCTTAGGGTCTACGTGATCGAATGCCCACATAACATGGTCCGTGGAACCAACGTGATGGAGCTGAGAATTGAGTATCTGAAGGTATGCAAGTTGGTCATGATCAACAGAGGAGAAGTCATCATTGTAAAAAATAGTATAAATTCTGGACCACTCTATAATTAAGCTCTTAGACACATAACCACTAATGTCAATAAAAACACCGGCATTAGGATCTTTGTTTTTCTGCTCTTGAAGAGCACTTTTAGATCTTGTATTCCCAATTGTGGCAAATACCTTCTCTGATTGAATTTTAGCAACCATGTCTAAAAACAACCTAGGTTCGAATTTACCAGAAAAAAACAATCACATGACGAAAACTTATAGGTGTAATGCTTAGAAACTTACAACTGCGATCGCTATAACACACAACATATGCACTATAAAAAAACCCTCAACAAAGTAAAAAAAACATCAATAACAATGGGAAAAACCATAAATTTGAATATTAAATAAGAGAACTCAAATGGAAAAAAAGAAATATCGAAAATCGAGAGTAGGGAATATCGAAATATCGAAAATCGGGAATAGAGAAAGCAGACAAAATTCTGCATTTTGAGATCCACTTTGAGTCCAAAATAAAGAAAACAAATACTAAACTAATACTTATGTGGCTTCAAACAAATCTCTACATATTCGAAATTACATAAACTAAAAGATTTCCTATTCTTAAGTTCAGAATCACGAAGGCTAGGAGCCGAAGCACAATGGAAAATTCAAGAAAAAGTTAAGATTTCTGATTCTGAACTTTGGACGTCGAAAAAGTAGTGAAAATACATTAAAAAAATTAAAATTTTCCATTCCAAAGTTTTGAATTCCAACCATTGTGACACACTGGATATCCACTGTAAAAAAACCCTCACCATACTAAAAAAGCATCAATAACAATGGTAAAACCCTAAATTCAAAAATCAGGACAAGGAATATTGAAATATCAAAGATCCACAAAATTATTAACTACAAATGAAAAATCACCATTCCAATATCCACTTCTCGTTTCCAATACTCGGAAAGCGACAAAATAGATAAATCATAAATCCAGCTATATTGCCCATATCCTATAAGCGAAACGCCAACTCAGAAATCGGGGAAACACTAACATTTGATAGACAAATTAAATTGGAAATAGGAAAATAGAGTCATATTTCTCCTTTACGATATTTCAAACATCATAAATCAGAAATCGGGAAAACATATGTTGATTCATAACAATCAATTGTCTGATTTTCAGATTTTTTCGTTTCCATAAAAAAAATATAGCATAAAATAGAAAGTTATCTGTCTCATATTTTTTTTTTATCTTACTGTCTCACTATAACTATTTCTCTAATGAAATTTTTAGTTGTGTAAAGACACAATATTTTTACCCCTCAGCGTTTCTTTGCACCTCATGCGTGTGCTTGCTATTCACATGTACAACCAATTATTGTGGCTGTTTTTTCTCAATATTCTAAAGAAAGATAACAGAAGTACAAGCCGCATGACAATGCTAATCAGCCCCGACTTGCCGTTTTCTTCTCCAATTCATTTTATTTCACTGGAATGATCGACACCAAACTGAATGATTAAATTCTATGTCATGCCCATGTCGTTAATTCCATAGCTTTTCAATTGAATTCGTTTGTCACTGTTCAGACTATATGAATCTATCCCAATTTGGAATTCACAATGGGAAAAAATTATATTTATTAAAATTTTAAACATGTGAATGGTAGGAAATGAAAAATATCAAAAAGAAAAACTGAAAACATGTGCAGATTCTTGTTAAAGAATTCTGAGAGAATGATTGATGAGAAAACAAAAATATTGTTCGTTATGGAATATTTTTTGACCGAAGTGATTGATGGTCCATTCAATCATAGGGAAGACTAAGGAAAGAAGTATGGAATAATTTTTTTAATTTTTGAAACTCTGCATGCATGGAGAATTCGTAAGAATTCCCAAATCTAGAAGGAATTTAAAAACTAATTCGGATCCACTAGATATGGAACGATTGTGGGAGACTTATGTCAAAATAATGCTTGCATAATGTTGATTGTGTTGATATACATCTCGAACAACCCTCAACCCTTTTTTTGTGGACCCAAAATACGATATTTGGAAACCCTTTTTGTGTGGACCCCAAAATGCCATATTTGGTGGAACATCTCAAATGACTCCTCTTTTTATGTTGATAATTTTGAGATAAGATATTCTTAATAATTTCTAGATCATAAGTGTTCCTAACGTCAACACCTAATACCTCTAAAAAATGGAGCAGTTTAATAAGGATATGCCCAAGGATAGTAAGTATTTTGAATCGATGTACGAACAAGAAAGTTTGAAAGGGGGAGAAGCATAGATTGGATACAAACATGGAATTGTTTCACATCAAAATAGGAAACTAGAAACAAAAATTAAAACAATAATATTTACAGACAAAAATGGTACTCCTTAAATATAAAACATGTTTCATTCCTCCTTCTCTTCTGGCCAAAAACTAAATTCTAGAGAGCACATATAAGCTAGACTGTTGTTTTCCCAACTCTCAAGATGCAAAGTGTGTCATCTCTAGACACTTCTATAGCATGGGAAATGGTTCCTACTCTATAGGCTTCTTCAACAATCTTCTCCTTACATTGTTACAGGTGTCACTTTGAGTTTCTAACTACCAAAGATTACATTCCGACAGACAAACCATTTATGAAATTGACATGATCTAATATGAACAACCATGAGAGGAATTAGTTGCACCTTCCCACACTCCCTCTTAATTATGACCATAGTATTCTACATAACTTATAGGTTTTACAAGAACACTAACATAATAATCATTAGACACACATTTTTAATTCAATTGCCTTTGGGTCTCAGTCTCAACTAGGCTTACAAAAATGACTCAGAAAAACTTTAATAATTTAGATTCTTTTTCTTCTTCTGGCTCCAAACATTGTATTATTCAATTGGTATGATATTCTTCATCATCTTCATCTTTACCCTTTTCTTCATTCACAATGTTCTCTTTGATTCTTTAAATTTTTCATTTTCTTCATGAGTTGTATATTCAATGTACATATAACATTTACTGTCATTTCTCTTTTCTTTACTATTGTTGTTTGAAAACCTTGACACTTCATTCTTGAGTTTTTCTTCAACTTTTTCTTTCATATCTTTTTTGTTCATCCATGTACAAATACAAACATTAGAATGATTGGATACAATATAGGTCTCTTCCATATTATGTTGTTCCACTTTTCTTGTAAGCTGTGCTTCTACACATGCAACTTTCATAGTTGCAGTCGCTGCGTCCATCTACTTCAACATCACAACTTCTTTCACCATTAGTTACATCTTGAAAAACTTTCATGAAAACCTTAATTTGTTTTATTTTGTTCTCTTATATCAAGGAAACATCTTCTTTATCAACCTTCTTCGTCTCTCCATTGGGTAATTTCTTTCTATTAATGTCAATTTTATACCAAATTTAACATGCCTTCAAGAATTTCTTCAAAAAAGTTTATACCAAATTTAACATGCCTTCAAGAATTTCTTCAAAAATTTCATCACCATTTGTACATAGTTCTTCATCTGTTTATTCTACATTCTCATTTTTAACTTATTAGCAATGCTCTCTACAATTCACTTGTTGTCCAAATATTTATTGTTTCAACATCATCTATGAGATTTCCATTTTCATTCCATTTAGCTGGAAATGGAATTTCTTCACCATTAAGCATATTCACAATTAATTTGATTTCCTTCTCAAGTGAAATTTGTTCTTCTTCACTTAGGTGTTCTTCATTATATTGTGGTGCAATATCCATATGGGCTATTTTACTTTTTATCAAAATATTCTTCATTAAAATAATCTTCCTCATCATACATTATTGCCTTTTCTACTAGAACTTCTCCTTTTTGTTTTGCAACATCAACGTTTCTTTCTTTCTTCATCTACTTTGTTTTTAATTTCTATAACTTTAACAAAACCATCTTCACCCTTCATTGTACTCTCATTTTCAACTATTGCATCAAATTCTTATGAATATAAACTTCATCTTCTGGTTTACTAGCTAATGCATTAGGTACTTTGTTTAGCTCATATTCTTCTAGATCATAATAATTTATGAATAACAATCCCATTGTCTATCTAAATACTCTCATTCTATCCAGTAATTGCTCACAAATAATTTTCACTTTGTCATCAGTGAGTAACCTTTTGCTTTTCATCATGATTTTTATGATACCTTTATAGTCTCATTTTTTTTTTCTGAAATTTGATGCCTATTTCTCAAAGTGCATTTGCTTCCAAGAATTATAGGTTCTTGCGAAATAATCTAAACCCTTCACAGTTATCACTTTCATCTCCATAAACTATTATTTTCCTTGCACTTTTTACAATTTTCTTATAACCTATCTTTTCTTTATTCTTTCTCCTTTTTTTTGGGACCTTTAGGCATATCTAGTTGAAGGTTTCCACTCAACCTATTTAAGGATGATTTCATTTACAAATGCACAAATATGATTTTAATTACAACTTCTTCAAAACTATACCTTCAAATATTTCTTATCTTACGAGCATGTGATACACACCAAAGCGTAAAAAACACATAGTTTTCTCTCTCCTCAACTAGACTCAGCACCTACTCGAGAGGTTGACACCAACTGCTAAGTCATAACTATTCAAATATTGTGAGAACCAACTAGGTCAACCATTAACTAGAGTTAAGACGTTAACAAAAGAACAAGGACACAACACTTCTCGTCATCTACAAAAAAAACAACACAACAACAACAACTCTATAGGATTGTATTGATGTTTAGAGGTTACACCACCCATCAGGGTTCACCCATTCATAATCTTGCAAGGCCCTTAAAATAAATTGTACCTACTTGTCAGAAAGGCTCACAATTTTTATGAAAAACATAGAAATTGAGCTTGTTTTAACTAGAAAACTTTATATCGTTACAAAATTGTTGTCGTTGTATTTTGCACCGAGCTTCTTCTCCTTATATTCAAACTACACACATGTTCTACATTTAGTTCAACTCATACCACTACTCTTTCTTCCAATTGACGTGATTTTTGAATATTCACTCACTGTCTCCACTATGGCTATCACACGCAACTATTGTATCTCTATGACCATAAATATTCACCAATGCAAGGGTTTTAGCATATCTGGATATGATCTTCCCTTCTTTCAACAAAGAATATGAACTACATACCTTCTCTCACAATCATCAATTATTTTCTCACACCTATGGAGGTTCTTGAACTGTCCCTCCCTTTTTTATTTTACACACACACATAACTACAAAAATCAACACAAATGCCATGTGATTTTTTTGTAGATAATCAAATCTCTCGAACAAAAAGTTTCAACTCTTTTTCACAGTGATTTTTTCCTTCACTTCTTCACACATATGAAATTCTCATTCCTATATCATAGTATTTTCCTCTATCTACGCTCCAAAATTATATTCTTGAAGTTGAACTTCTTGAACAACAATTTCAATTTCAAATTCCTTCACCGGATTCCATTCTTGACACCGAATTATCTTCTCTTTGCAAAGCATACCTCTTCACATCTGACTTTTCTTACCTTTGCACAATAATCACAACATCTGGTCTGTTTTTAAAATTTTGATTTTATTTTATTTCATTGCTCCAAACCTCTCTTTATGTCCATTAGATGTAGCTTAAGTGGGTGGGAGGAATAACTGTTACCCTCCCCACCAAGGTTCAATTCTCGTAAGTGACATGATGCTCTTATGAGCCCTTATGTAATGCTTGATATGCTATGTAACTCTGCTCCACACACCAACCTACTTTTCTTATACACAACTTCTTCTCTTTCACAGAAACTAAAATAACACAAAGATTCCTTCAATAGAGTACTCCCTTATTGTATGTGGCCTTTGGCATAACTCCAACTTGTGGGATTCTTTTCTCCGATACTAATTGAAAGGGGACGAAGCATAGACATGATATAGATCATGAATTGTTTAACATCAAAATAGGAAATTAGAAGCAAACATTGAAACAATAATATTTATAGACACAAATCGAACTCCTCAAAGTTAAAATATGTTTCATTCCTCCTCCTCTTTTTACCAAAATATATTACATAGAATAAATAGAATATTGTTTTCCAAAAACCTGAGATGCAAATCACGTCATATGTAGATGCTTCTACATCATAGGAAATGGTGCCTACTATAAAGTCTTATTGAATAAGATTATCCTTACATTATTATAGGTGGCATATTAAGTTTCTACCTACCTACCCAAGAGTACATTAGGATAGACAAACAACTTATGAAATTATCATGATTTGATATGAATGATGGAGGGAGGGATTAATTGTACCTACCAACAATATCAACCTAACCATGGACCGTATCAACATCAATATCACTAACTAACAACATCTTTTGGATGCCATCCCTCAACATGTGGGTCTAACACCTAAAAAAGAAGAACCAACCACCGAAGAATTTTTAAATGAAGAATATGTTTCTCACAATACATTTAAAGAAACCTTACCTCCATCCTTTCAAGATAATAATTCAGGGCACTATTTCCTAAAGGTTGATATGTGAAAATTTTATTGCTTAGATCCCTTGGATTGGGTTACCCAAATGCAACACTAATTTTTTTTCCATCAAATTAAGGATAACCTTTAAAAGTTAAAAATTGGGGTCTTATATTTATATTCAAAACATTGGCAATGGTGGCAATGATACTATAAATATTATCATCATTGGGTTCCTTAGAACCAATTTATGAAGAAGGCTCCTTGATAATTTCGAATGTGAGACTCACTACTTAGGAATGTCGACTAAATTATGCCAGAGTGACATAATTATGAACTATATTACAACCTTCAAGGGATTGAAAATCCACGCAAATGGTCTATCTAATTTATTTTTAAGGGAAGGCTTAATTAGTGGCCTAAAAGAGGAAATTACAGAACATGTCATAATGTAGTGCCCCATAACATGGTTGGAATCTTGCGATAGAGCTAGATTCCAAAGTACTAATTTCCTACTCACTATGTCTTCCATGGATCCTAATCGCAACACCTCCAATATGCCACCATTAAGAATAAAATATTTGTCTCTAGAAGCTATGGACATACATCAGCATCTTCAACTTTACTATAATTGTGATAAAAAAATATTTTAGAGGGAATGGATGAAAATGATATAAATTATTCCAAATAGATACATCCCCACATGATCACCCAAAATTCATAACAATTGAATGCATTCAAGAACTAGAATGGAGGATACTTCTCCTCCCATTGAAGATGGAAACACAATGCAAGGTCATGGGGAGGAACCCTAAATTTCCTTCCATGCCTGAATTCTGAATACCCCATGTTTGAAAAATAGAATCACAGAGAAATAACAATAAACAATAAACAAGATGCAAATAATAAAAGACATTCCAAGAGAGGCATATATATAACATGGTTCACCCAATAGGAGCTATGTCCACACATAAATTGTCAGTCCTTTATTATTATTTCATCCAACAAAATGAAGGGATACAATTGTAACAACCTTTCTACACTTCCTCTTCATTCTCTCACAGTCTCTCTCTTACAATGACATAGATCGCTTTTACAATGCTACAATACAATACAAAATCGTATTACAATGCCTTCCTTTTATAAAGAGAATACCATGGGAAAATACCACAAACTTCCAAAAACCACAGACTCATAAATCACCCATTATTGACCAAGACATGACTCTGGAATTACAACATTTTACATGGCATTTGTTTCTAATTTTTTTGCTGCGGGAGTGCTGCCCCTGAACCCCTACCAAAGGGGTCTCCTAATGTAATATCCCCCAATTTATAAACATTATTTGTAATATAAAATATAGACTGTATATTTTGATGATGAGTTTGACTGACGATGGCACGATGATGGAGTCTTTCCAAATGGTCCTTAGAGGACAGCGGTAACCTCTACATTTTTCCTTTAATGAAATTCAGAATGAAGGGGACAAGCCACGTTAAAGAGAAGTCTATGCATGCAAGAGTGGGAGACGTAGAGCAGTAAACCTTAGGGAAGTACACTAGGTGCTGAAAATGACTTAATGGTGTCAGGTAGACCCTGGAGAAATCAGGGCATAATGGTTGATGAGGATTCAATGGTGAATTGACCGTAGTTGCAGAATGCGATTGGATAGACCCTGGAAGATCAAGGAATGCAGTGGTTGATGAGGATTCCTTGGGGAATGGTCCGTAGCTGCAAAGTAATATCTAGGCAACCAAACTATAAAAAAACATATGCGAGGAGGGAGGACACTACTGAGTATGATGGGAACTAATGAACTCTTGCTGTATGAGCACTCTGTGAAGTGTTAGGAAAGATTTGATAGAAATATTTTCTATATGAACACTCTATTTTGTTAGATTTTTATCATTTAAGCTAGCATTATATTAGGATCTTTAACTGAGAGAATAACAAGCACATCAATCAAACAAAATACACAATGAACACAATGTTTTTCCTCGGGGAAACCATAAATGGAGAAAACCCCGCAACTTCCTCAGAGATAGAATCAACACCAAAATTAAAACCCCAAAATAGTAAGATGATCTCTCGACAGTAGTAGCCTCTTTATTTCTAGCCCCAATAACTTCTTCTCTCTCAGCTATGCGCTACAACTGAGTGTCAGTGAGTGTGTGATAAATAGAGAGGCTCACTCTCTATTTATACTAATTCTCTACTTGACAATAACTCACTAGGGCCAACTTCTCTAGGAGAGTCTAATAACCCTAGGGCCCCGAAACTGTGGGGACTTTAACCCTTGAACAATAGGAGGGTTACCCACAATGACTTGACATGACTTGTTTACATTATTGAATCTCCCAATAGAAACATCGGGGCATGACATGAATCAAATACATTACAGACACTTCCCGGAATAAACATTGGGGTACAAGACATAAGATATACAAGTGAATACATTCTGAAGTGACAAATACATCAACACTCCCTCTTAACTAGGAAGGTATTCTCTTGACACAATTTATCAGCACGGGTCTTCTTCTCTGTATCATCTGGATCATGAGTTCTCGTCATCTTCATCTTCAAGTAATATTCATCTTCAAGTCATATTCATCTTTAAGTTATTTTCATCTTCAAGTCATCTTCATCTTGATCTAGATCATCACTCGATCTGGATGATCATTACTGGATCATCTCTGTTGGATCATCATCACTGGATCTGGATCATCACTGGGTCCTCATCATGGGTGATATCTCTTGATTCTTCTCATCATAGGAATTTCTACAGAGCCAGCCCTTTTTCATGTTGGATGTACATCTACAAAGCTAGTCCTTTTTCATACTGGATGTATCATCACAGAGCTAGTCCTTTTTCATACTAGATGTGGCATCTACACAGAGCTAGTCCTTTTTCATACTGGATGAGTCTTCACAGAGCTAGTCCTTTTTCATACTGGATGAGTCTTCACAGAGCTAGTCCTTTTTCAGACTAGATGTGGGATCTACACAAAGCCAGTCCTTTTTCACATTGAATGAGTCTTCACAGAGCTAGTCCTTTTTCATACTAGATTTGGGATCTACACAGAGCCAGTCCTTTTTCATACTGGATGAGTATTCACAGAGATAGTCCTTTTTCATACTAGATGTCGGATCTACACAGAGCCAGTCCTTTTTCATATTGGATGAGTATTCATAGATCCAGCCCTTTTTCATGCTGGATGTGGGACCTACACAGAGCTAGTCCTTTTTCATACTAGATGTGTCTTCATTAAGCTAGCCCTTTTTCATGCTGGATGTAGGATCTACACAAAGCTAGTCCTTTTTCATACTAGATGTGTCTTCACAGAGCCAGCCCTTTTTCATGTTGGATGTGGGATTTATCACATACATATGACAATGGAAGGAACCAATCCTCTCACCATGTCACAAATCTTACATTCGACCATGGAAAGAACCAATCCTCTCACCATGTCGGAAGGGCACAACAATTACATCTGACCATGGAAGGAACCAATCCTCTCACCATGTCAGAAAGGCATAATACTTACATCTGACCATGGAAGGAACCAATCCTCTCACCATGTCAGAAGGGCACATCACTTACATCTGACCATGGAAGGAGCCAATCCTCTCACCGTGTCAGAAGGGCTCATCACGGACACATCACTTCATCTTGGGAGGAATCACGATCTGGAGAACACCAAGCTTCTCCCTGAAGTACTCAAACTTCACCCTAGCTAATGGCTTAGTCAACACATCAGCTATCTATTCATTTGTCGCAACATACTGGTGCTTCACTACTTCTCTATGCACCATATCCCTGATATAGTGATACTTGATCTCGATATGCTTCGACATGTCATGGAACACCGCATTCTCCAACAACTTCACACAAATATGGTTGTCACAATATATACAACTAGCATCTAACTGGAGATCAAATAAATTAGACAGTAGCTTCATCAACCATACTGCCTCACAACTAGCTAAACAAGCTATGACATACTCTACTTCAGCTGTACTCAATGCCACATAGGATTGCTTCCTGCTAAACCAAGAGATCACACCTGATCCCATACTAAAGCAACACCTTGAAGTTCTCTTCCTATCGATGGCACTGCCTGCCCAATCTGAATCAAATAACCCTCTAGGTTAATCTTCTGATTAGACTTATACTTGATCCCATACTCAACTGTACCCTTCAGGTACCTCAGAATATGCTTTGCAGCAATCAAGTGAGCATGTCTCGGATTTGTCAGGAATTGGCTCAAGGTGTTCACAGCAAAGCAAATATCTGGTCTTGTATTCATCAGGTACATCAAGGACCCAATCATCTAACGATACATCGTGGCATCAACTAACTCAGATGAAGCATCACTCAATAGCTTCAGGTTCGATTCCATAGGTGTGGTTAAGGCCTTACAGTCCATCATCCCAAATCTCTTCAGGATCTCTACTACATACTTCCCTTGTCCTAGGAAGATTCCATCCGCATTCTGCCACACCTCCATGCCTAGAAAATAATGCATCATACCCAAGTCCTTCATTTCAAACTCGGCAGCAAGATTTCTCTTTGTATCAGCAATCAACCCATCCATACCTGTTACAAACAAATCATCTACATATAGTAGAAGCATCACTGGGTTTCCATCTTCAACCTTGTAGTAAAGGTTGGAATCTGATTTACTCTTGGTAAAGCCCAAACTGGATAGAAATCTGTCAATTCTTCCGTACCATGTTGTGGGTGCCTATTTCAAAGCGTACAGGAATTTCTTCAATTTACACTCATGAGACTCCCTGTCATGTGTCTCAAAACCGAGTGGCTGCTCGACATACACTTCCTCTTCTACTACACCATTCAAGAAAGCAGTCTTGACATCCATTTGGTGTATCTTCCATTTCATCATTGCAGCCAGAGTAAGCACTGATCTGATGGAAGTGTATCTGGCTACAGGTGCAAAAGTTTCTTCATAATCTATTCCTTCTTTCTAGGAGAAGCCACAAGCCATGAATCTTGCTTTATATTTTTCTATATTGCCATCTGCAGCATGCTTGATCTTGTAGATCCTTTTGGAAGTCACTACAAAATTCCCCCCAGGACTTGGGACAACATCCTAAACATCATTCTTCATGATTTATTGGTACTCTTTGATCATAGCATCCTTCCATTCTTTCTTTTCTGTCGCTTCTTCATAGTTGGAAGGTTCTTTATCAATGAAATCACATAATAAGGCTACATAACTGGAACAAGACCTGGTTCTTTTCCTTTCTCTGTGTGATTCTTCTAGAGCCCCATATCTTTCTACACCTTGGATAGCTTCTCGTACCCAAGCAAGTTTCCTCTTGTGAGGATTCTTCTCCTGAGGTGGATCTACAGGTTCTTGAGGTTCTTCTATTTCTCGATCTTCTTCTTGATATTCTTCGTTCATGGTTGTGTCATGAATTCTGGGTGCTTCTATTTCTTCAAGTTCTTCAGCAGGTCTCTTTCTGGATTTGTTGTAAGCTGAGTCTTCGTCAAATGTCACATCCCTGCTGATGTCTATCTTCTTGAATCCTGGGAAGTATATTCTGTAAGCCTCCAAGCTTTCAGAGTATCCCACAAATAAACCCTTCCTTCCTGAAGGATCTAACTTTGTCCTCTTTTCTTTTAGAATGTGTATGTACACTAGATAGCTAAATATTCTGAGATGGATGACTTTTGGTTTCTTGCCGGAAAAGACTTCTTTAGGTGTCTTATTCTCGAGTACTCTGTGTGGAGTACGGTTCTGTACATACACGGCTGTTCTTTCAGCTTCTGCCCATAGATGCATGGGAAGATCTTGATCATGAAGCATGGCCCTTATAGCTTCCATGATCATTCTATTCTTCCTTTCTGCAACTCCATTCTATTGTGGATTATATGGAGTGGTTAACTCCCTCTTAATCCCTAAATCTTTGCATAAGTCTTTGAATTCATTCGATGTGAATTCTCTGCCATTATCTGATCGAAAAATATTGATCTTCTTTTTTGTGTGGTTCTCGATCAAGGCTTTGAATTCTTTGAACTTGTTGAATACTTCATCTTTGTTCTTCATAAAGTATATCCATGTCTTCCTAGAAAAATAATCAATGAAAGAAACATAATATACATACCACCTTCATGAACTGGATGACATTGGACTGCATACATTGGAGTGGATGATTTCCAAGATTCCTTTTTCCTTGCTCTTGCTTCTTGGAAATGTCTTCTTTGTGTTCTTTCCTTTTGCACATCCTTTGCAAACACCATCATGTTTTGTTTTCATTTTTGGAAGACCTTCAATAGCTTTGCTTGCAAATGGTAGTGCCCTGTAATGCACATGTGCAAGCCTTCTATGCCAAAGTTCATTTGGTTCTACTGAGTCATGAACCAAATCTTGTTTTAGTTGGCCCTTCAATTTGTATAGACCTCCTTCTTGTTCCACAATCACTATTGCATCATCAAAAGCCTTTCTCTTTGGCCACATAAGAACTTGGCCATCTACAAAAGCAACCCTCATTCCTTTTGCACCCAATGCAGATATGGAGAGGAGGTTCTTCTTTAGTCTTGGTACAAACAATACATTTTTCATGTTCATAGACTTTCCAAAGTCTAGCTTATAGGAGGATTCACCACTACTTTTTATTGGATACTGGTAGTCATCCCCAAGCTTAACATTGTGAGGTGACTCATGTTCAGATAGTTTCACAAATGATTCTTTGAATCCCATCATATGCTTGGAAGCACCACTGTCTATAAGCCAATCATTGCTTCCATGTGAGATAGTTCCCGTGAGAGCAGATATCAACACATATTCTTCATAACTTTCTTGTTTGATTCTCTTTGTGGAAGGTTCATCATCCTCTGCAGCATGAGCATGATGTATTCTCTTGTTTCCCTTTTTCTTCTTTGAGTTCCATTTTTTAGGGAAATATTTGGATATGTGACCTTTCTCATCACATGTGTAACATCTAATAGTAGACAGATCTCTTCTAGAGTGTGAAATCTTACCATTGGAGTGATGATGGTCCCTTCTGGTTTTCTTGGTGTGGGTTGTGAGAGCTTGGTATTCACTTCCCATTTTTTCTTCTCAAGCTGCTATCTGAGCTTCTTCTTGAGAGCATTCTTCCCATAGTCTACTGAACTTGAATAGCTTCTTTTTGGCACAGATCCCTTGAATGAAAGAGTCCCATGCCCTAGGTAGACCATTCAAGGTGGTCATCACAATCTCTACATTTTCCACTTCTTCATCTACTGCTTCTAGCTGTTCCTTGATCTGAGATACCCTTGTAAAGTAACAATGGATGGTCTCTTCATTCTAGATCTTTACATTCTTCA
This sequence comes from Pseudotsuga menziesii, assembly GCA_001517045.1. Classification (NCBI taxonomy): domain Eukaryota; kingdom Viridiplantae; phylum Streptophyta; class Pinopsida; order Pinales; family Pinaceae; genus Pseudotsuga; species Pseudotsuga menziesii. The sequence continues at coordinate 33,351 of LPNX011156598.1, forward strand.
GTTGGTTTCTCAGTGCCATCTTCCTATTTATGTTCTTCCCTTCAAATAGTTTGGTTAGGGCATCAAACATAGCTTTAGGTGTCTTTAGGGAGGACACTTGTGGTATGAGGTGATCTTTGATTGAATCAACAATAATCCTCTTAGCCATAACCAACTTCTTCTTGTGTAAGGCCTTAGCCCCATCTCCCTCTGGAACTGGAACCTCCTCATTGATATAGGAGTCCAACTCATTTTCTTCCAGGACTAGGGAGATCCTAAACTTCCAGGCTCAGAAGTTATCAGCTCCCTTAAGCTCTTCATTAAGCTTGGTATGATGAGACATCTTAGTTGAGAAACTCAAATGGAAATGCAAAATATTTAGATCTTACCAGTTCAAGATGTTGGATTTGGATTTGGAGCTGAATTTCTGCAGTGCTGGTTCAGGAGAAAATTAGGGTTTGGCTTTTCCAGAGTTCTGTCCAACCAAATGCTTTGATCTTGATCTCTAAACTTTGATTTTGAGGAGGAGATCAATCGAGGCCTGGGATCACTCAGAAATTCCACTTGTGTGAAAAGCCCTAATTTCTGGCAGTAGTGTTGGGTCCAAAACTGAAAAAACTCAGAATCAAATTCTGCTTCGATAGAAAGATGTGCTTTAGGGAGGAGAGTCAGCCCAGCCTTCTTTTGCTGAAAATCTATGGAGAGAGATCCAAAAAGTAGGAATCTCTAGTTCCCACAGCTGCACAGTGTCTTCTTCTCAGGTTAGCTCTGATTACATGTTAGATTTTTATCATTTAAGCTAGCATTATATTAGGATCTTTAATTGAGAGAATAAAAATCACAGTAATCAAACATAAGAGACAATGAACACAATGTTTTTCCTCGAGGAAACCATAAATGGAGAAAACCCTGGAACTTCCTCAGAGATAGAATCAACACCAAAATTAAAACCCCAAAATAGTAAGGTGATCTCCCGACAGCAGTAGCCTCTTTCTTTCTAGCCCCAACAACTTCTTCTCTCTCAGCTATGTGCTACAATTGAGTGTGAGTGAGTGTGTGATAAATAGAGAGGATCACTCTCTATTTATACCAATTCCCGACTTGACAATAACTCACTAGGGCCAACTTATCTAGAAGAGTCTAATAACCCCAGGGCCCCAGAACTGTGGGGACTTTAACCCTTGAACAATAGGAGGGTTACCCACAATGACTTGACATGACTTATTTACATTATTGAATCTCCCGATAGGAAAATTGGGGCATGACATGACTCAAATAGATTACAAACACTCCTCGGAATAAACATCGGGGTACAAGACATAAGATATACAAGTGAATACATTCTGAAGTTACAAATACATCAACATATTTTAGTGTTAGGAAAGTGATTTTTGCCTGGAAACTGAAATTAGGTTAGTTGTATCTGCTCTTGGAATGCATAGTTTAGCTTGCGGGTGATTGAGGACAAAGCATATATGTGGCAAATATATAGTTGGGTGGAATGTGGTTGTTCCCATTTCGTTGTGGCTCGCTTTACAGCCAGGTTCCATTACTGGGTTTTGTTTCTGCAAATGTAGTGAGCTCAGGGTATGTTTGTATATGTGTAAGTATGTGTTTAAATGATAAATAACAACTTTAGATTTATTTATGGGAATGATGCTTATGAGCCGGTGTACTCATATGTTTTTTGCATGATTGTGCCTTGCATTTGGTAAAATGGTAACTCAAAGGGTGTATTACTATGTTGTACAGAGTTACTTGTATGTTGTGTGAATTCCCGTGATTGATGAACTCCGAGTATGTCTGTGTGTGTATGAATGTATGTTTCAATGTTGCAAAAATGATAAAGGAAGATTTAAGGTTGTTGATGAAATCATTGCACATGATCTGGTGTATTCTCATGTTCTTTTGAATGACTGATTGGATTTGTTACAGGATTCATTAAATTTTCCTTGCATCTACTGTTTTAGTCCACTGTAACCTGCATTAGTGGTATGGCTCCTTATAGGGGAATACTCATTTTCTGTTAGGAATGGTTATGAATTCATTGAATGCATAGGTCACTGAATATGTAATGAACTTACTTTTTTTAATTCACTATCATTTATATGTTGATATAGTTCCTAGAAAGGGTTACTCTTGCTTGGTTGAAGTTGATGCTCAAATTTCTCCCAAGTGCGAAGTGCTTTCTGTATGTCTATAGTTAAAGTAGTAAGGCTCTAAAAGTTCTGCATCTTTTGGTGCATCTCTATATTGAGTATGTTGATACTATCGGTCCCCAAAAATTGTATCTTCTCTTGAGCAACATAAAGTAGTCGTTGGATTTGTGACCTGATTTTGTCGATACTGGTTAAACTAGTTTTGTCGTGGCTGATCCATTGATGCTCTTGTTTTTCTAGTTTTCCTAGTTTATTCATTTCCAACACGAGTTGATCATGAATTGACTGTGCCATTTCTTCAGTGCTTGATCGATGATTCAGAAGTGAACCGATGAGTTCACAATTCTTCTGCATTTTCTCAAACACTTGGCCATAATGAGTATTCCGGTTCCACAATACCGCGACCGTGACATTAGATTCCATAATGTATTGATCCAACAATTTGTAAGCTGCAGTGAACACTGTAAACTGATTTCTCAATAAAGCAGTAGTCTCCTCAACCTTCTCTTGTCATCTTTCCTTTAGCTGCTCCTAAAAATTTTCCATGACACTTTCAAAAAGTCAGTATGCTTTGTTGAGGGGTTTGTTAGAGTTGGCCCCTTCTGGACTTGTAATGAATTGTCGCGCTAGACTTTCACACTTGGTTAGAAATTCTATGGTCTGCATTCAATTTCTTTAGTTGTTCCTTTGTTTTCTCTCTTCTGTGTCTTGATTCTTTATTAATGGCATCTGCCAATAGGTATAATTCTTCTTCTTTTTCTTTCTGTGTATTGATTTCCATTGCAGAGCCTAATTGGGCTAAATGAATCATTGAAGGTACCTGCTGTAGTTGTTTTTGTTGCTCTTTTTCTTGTTTCTTTTTCTCTTTTCTTCTCCTCCACCCCTACTCTCTAACTTGTCTGTTGGTTTCTTATGTCGATAGACTATCTACTGGTGCATTCTATGTTTGTTCAAGGGGTAAAATAGTAAGAACAAGGCTCAATGGATGGACTTCAGGTGGATTAGTGATAAGTGGTGATTGTAGAGGGTGTTGCATAGGTGACGAAAGGTTTGGTGGTTTCTCAAAATTTGTCATTAATGGGTTGTCGATATTTTTTCGACAATTTCTCCAGACTCGACATAATCATTATTTTTGACAAGTTCTCAACAAATTCTGCAGGGACGCATTAAAGGAAATTTGGGGTCTAAAATGGGCCTTATAAGAAAATGCGCCAACAATAAATTTTGTGAGTTGGAATTCAAGAACCAATAGAATTTCAATAAAATGAGTCAACCATCATGGTTGAATTGACAAATTTGTCATAAAAGAAAACTACTTTTTTGTTTGTATTTTTGACATATCTCCCTATGTTTTTACTCAAATTTCAAGTGGGAGAGCTCATTGGATGTAGAATTTAATTCCACATCCAACGAGTACCCACACTGCATACTTTTGACGGACCCTTCTACCCAAAAAATAAGAAATACCTAAAAAAATGTGATGATGATGTCATCGTCACGTTTTTTTAGGTATTTCTTAATTTTTGGGTAGTAGGTTCTGCCAAAAGTATGCAGTGTGGGTACTTGTTGGATGCATAATTAAATTACACATCCAACATGCTCTCCCTCTTAGAGTTTGGGTAAAAACACAGGGAGATATGTCAAAAATACGAACAAAAAAGTAGTTTTTTTCATTCTTCCTCCAAAATTAATAACTATTATTTTATTATTTTAACTATTAATTTATTATTTTCCTTAGGAGGCCCATTTTAGACCTCAAATTTCCTCTAATGACAGGGTCTATATTTTTGACAAGTTCTTCGGAGTCAGTAGGTTCGACTATTTCGTTGGTGGTGTTATTGATGACAGGTTCAAGAAGTAGTGCATTTTCGATAGGTTGGGGGGTAAATGATGAAGTTTGTTCTGCCACAATGTTGCTGGCTACATCAGGGTTTTTGTTCAGAGTGGTCTTAGTATACCCAAAAAATTATGCTTAAGGTATGGATGATTGTGGATGGTCGAAACTTTGAGGTATGGTCACTACAACAAAACCCTGTGATTAACGTCTCTTTTAGCTTCCTTTTTAGCGTCCACTATCACTTTTAGTGTATTTTTCATCATTTTTTGGACAAAGTGGACACTTTTCCACGGGATGACGCTTTTAATGGCATTTTTTGCATCCCTTTTTAAAATTTGGTGCTATTTTGGACACTAATTATCATCCCAATTAGCGTCTCAATTAGCATCCCAATTAGAGTCCCAATTAGCGTCCCAATTAGCATCCCAATTAGCATCCCTTTTTAAAAGTTGGCACTATTTTGGACGCTAATTAGCATCCCAATTAACGTCCCAATTATCGTCCCAATTAACATCCCAATTAGCGTTCCAATTAGCATCCCAATAAGCATCCGATTTTAAAAGTTGGTGCTATTTTGGATGCTAATTAGCATCGCAATTAATGTCCCAATTAGCATCCCAATCAAAATCCCAATTAGCATCCCAATCAGCATCTCAATTATCGTCCCTTCTTAAAAGTTGGTGCTAAATAGCATCCTAATTAACATCCTAATTAACATCAAAATTATCATCCCAATTAGAATCCCAATTAATGTCCCAATTAGCATCCACAAAAGCATCCCATATAACGCCAAGAATAGCCTTCAAAAAAACGTCATGAATGGCATAGCACCATATATTAATCCATGGTTAGCGATAGGAATTGCACCATGAATTTCGGCAGGAAAAACATCCAACATAGAGCCAAGTATAGATCCATGAATTACACCTAGAAAACATCCAACATAGCTCCAGGTATAGATCCAAGTATAGCACTTGGAATAATGCCAGAAATTTTGAAAGGAAATGCATTAGGAATTGCACTAGGTTTAGAGATAGGAATTGTGTTCGGGAAAAGTATGACATAATGTCAGATATATCAATGTCAATGTCAATGATCATGATTCATGTGATAGTACATTTAGATATTGATTTATCATAGTGGCACCTAAATGATCATAATCATGGAACTTTTGGATCATGATTAATCCTAATGAGGGGTAAATTACCTTAATGTCACCTAAATTTCTCTAAAGGCATTTTAGTGTCCCCAACAACATTTGATAGGCCCTAATGGCATATGATTGTCTCTAACAACTTGACGATAATGCATTACGATAATTATGATGGAGCGTATGGATATGATTTGAAAGTATTAGACTATATCATCCATTCTTGTGAGGTAGTATGGCTCCTTGCTCATTATTATCGGAATTATATTGATGATGACTACAACGATGACAATGATGTTGATTTATTGTATGAGGATGATGACGATGTGGATGTCAATGATGATAATGCATGTGGTATCACTTTTGGATCCTAATTGATTCGAATGGCACCTAAATGTATGTAATGACATCTAAACAACCCTATTATCATCGATATGGTTGTAATGACATATAAATGACCTTAACAATTACATGACATGAATCCTAATGTCGATAGTTATTAAGAACACTAATGGCATATGTGTGACCATAATGACAATGATTATGATGATTTTGTTGATGATGTACTTGATGCTCACGATGATGATGATAATGAGGATGATGATCAATATGATGTTGATGTACCATATGGCATTGATGATGATGATGACAACGTCGATGTCCATGATGATGATGCATGTCATAATACTTCTGGATACTACAGGACTTGAGATATTGGAGTTAATAACAAGTAATAGAGGTTGTGAGGTGTTGACCATAAAAATATTTTTAGCCATTGAGTTTCACATTGGCTGATATGGCCATTGGGTTTAGCAGTCCCCCCCATACACCCCCTTAGATAAAGGTAGTACAATACCACCTATCATGGTGCTACTAAAATGTCACCGTACAAGGTTGTTTTGGACAACCCCCCCATCCATACCCTCATTTTTACCAAGAACATCCAAGGCACAAGAAGTGGATATCAATCTTAACACAAAAACTAACTTTATTTGTACTCATAAGGACATTTGGTCTTGGTTTAAAATGGAATGAAGCAACAAGAATTTCAATAATTCTCATAGTGTTACTTTGAAAAAGTGGACTAATTTTTTTTACATCTTTGGCCTTATAAGCATACATCTCTCAAGGAAAAAAGAAGTTAGTTGCTCAAGTTTTATGGCATTGGTGGATTTTTCGTTAAAGATTCAGACTAATTGGTTCAATTTACTGCGTTTATTTTGAGGTTTGTCTAATTTTCTATCAAAGTTTAAAGCAGTTTCATTTATTATGTGAAATGCCCTTGAACTGACATATTTGAGTATTATTTTTCATTATACCTACTACGAAGCCAGTCGACAGAATTTGATAAAATTTATCGGATGGATTTGATGTGCGCTATGGCAAAACTTAGGTCATGGGATGTAGGAGTGTCCTATGGATAAAGTGTTCCTTTGAAATAAAATGTCACAATTTCAATTACACCATTTACCCAACATGTTAACCCTGCCAAATTTGGTATGTTGCATTACATGTGGCCTGACATTAACCTCTAAGAATGGAACATAGTCTAAGAAGAAAATCATGGATGGTTCACATGGATTTTTTACACCTTTTTTTTCTTACAAGATATCAATACCCCAAAGAAACTTCACACACTTTCTTTTCATTTGATGTAATTTAGATAACCTTTTAGATCCTGGAAAAAGTGCCTATGTCTATTGTCAAATTTATGTTGTGCCATTCATTTTTCTCATGTAATCTTGCTCATTGACCAACTAAGATACAAGAACATTATTTTGAAATATCTACTTCTCATACTAGTAAATGGAATTATTTGTCTCTTCGATATAAGATTGGGTAGCATTTGTCTTAGCCTGTTTGTAGGGATTTTAAGGACCACAAGTCCTTGAGGAAGCCCAAAGGTTCACTTGAAGCGACCAAATTTATGTTTAGTTAAAGTGAGGAAAAGTTATGGTAAATTTTATCTAGGTGGGATATAATATGTTTAAATAACTAATTAGTTATATCAATATTCCCACTACTTATTTTAGCTACCAAATCCTTCCTAGACATGAGATTTGAGATTGCTTGTTCATTGTCAAACCCAACTCAACTTATCCCTATGAAAACTAAGCCCCTCAATCCCTTCAAACTCAAACATCTCTCAAGATTTAGTACCAATGATAATGAAGATTGATGACTTCAAGTGGTTTGAAGGGATTTTTAGTCTATTAAGGTTGCACATACCAAAAATATTAAGCCATAACATCTTCTATACCTTTTTGTGCTATAAACGATGATGTCATTAGCATAAAAAATGTCCAAGGAACATTTGTAACCCTCATAAAAAAGTCATCCCTTAAGGTGATAGAAATATGATGCATATTATACCTTCCCACTATAACTCTCATGAGTTCTCTAACCTCAAGTAAGCTCAAAAGAAATGAAAAATGCACACCATACACAATTATTTTCTTCTGGTGTTCAATGATCCATCAACCTTGAACTCTTTTAACAATGTACACATGCTAGGTAATAATGTTTAAAACATACCTTACCAACTTCCTTGTTCAACAAGGTACTAAATCAATCTATAAATAAACCGTATAGCGACACTAGAGAAACTTAAAAAACAAATTTAGCAATACATATTCTGATATATTTTTAGTGGTTCATCTAAATTCTAATTACAATAGTTGAATTGTTCTTCTTATATATTTTTAGTGGTTCATGTAAACGTAAATTACCATAGTTGAATTGTCCTAACCCATCTAGATGCAAATTTATCATCATATAAACTATAACAATATTCATTAAATCTAAACATACATAGAATTTGTAATAAAACTTATCTTGTACAAAAGCTAAACATCTTAATTCATTACCAAAGAGAGATTTTCCTTTGGCCATAGCCATCAAATGTGGACACCACTATCATGTTGGGATATGTGGTGACAAGGGAGAAAATGATTCACTATATTTCTCTATATGATCACAAACAATTCCCCAAAATGTTGCTACATGTCCAATATAGTAAGTTAACTTACAAGGAAAATGAAATAATCCCTTGCCACTAGCCATTTTGGTGCAAATTTTACGAAGACCTAGTTACCAACACTCACCCAAGCTTTTGACTAATACTTCACTACTAATCTCACACTAGCTTGACCACTCCACTATCAATGCAATAGAGGGAAAATAAGCTCTTCATGACCAATCTACAACTTTGACATGGGATCCCTTTTCTAACTATAATTTTGCCGAGGGCTCCAAGTTTCCAAAAAAATTGCTCTACTTAGGAATTCATTCCTTACAAGTACAAATCTAGCTCATTTTTTGTAAGGACACAACTTCCCATACTCTCATGATCCCATACAAGAAATGGATATTCATTATAACTACCATGAAGTTTATTTTAACATTGTAGTATTTATAAAATCAAAAAATACCAACATAACTGATATTTATAGTTTCACACAAATTGTTGCAACATAACACTCTTGTCAATTATCTATCCTAGTTCACAAAGAAGCTTTGTGTTTAACTTGTCAATGGATGATCCCGTGAAATCTTCACTTGGATAGCTAAACTGTAAAACCAATCACAATAGTGTACCTTTAGCCTCATCAAACAATAGTGTACGTTTTCTCACAATCGTGATGTAATTCTTCGGACAAATTGCTATGTATATTAGTCTAGTTATGTTATGTGAGTGTTATAGTCATAAAAATTCATCACTAAAATTTCTTTATATTAAAAAATTTAAAAAATCAATTTCACTAAATTCACAAAAATGTGGGCACCAAATTTCTGCCATCTTCATTGAAAATTTTAAAACAAAAATGTGGGCACCAAATTTCTGGCATCTCCATTGAAAATTTTAAAACAAAAATTTGGGTGCCAAATTTCTGCCATCTTCATTGAAAATTTATGGATTAAGAACATCTGATTTTTCTTATTTTTGAGGCTTTCTTAGATTCCGAAGTTCTGATTTTGTTGATTTTCGATCGACTGGGGCTTGAGATTACTGCTTCTATAATCAATCTTTCCAAGAATATGATACAATGCATCTCCACCCTTAATACATACTCAACCAACAATTGAAAGAGGGGATAAACCTTTTATAGACCAATGGATTGGCTTGGACGGTTTGCTACAGGAAACCTTGACAATTTCTGGACTGAGAAGCTACTACAGGATACACATGAGTACTCTACTGCAATCCAAGGTATTTCTTTTCCTAGCGTTGTCTAAATAAATCGGTATCTGGATGGACGGGTTCATAATCCAACTAAGATTTGGGTTTTTAAGATTATAGAGAGCTATAGTTGTTGAAACTTAAAATAATTATAGAATTACAACTCAGTATATGGATGAGCCACCAAACTCCTTTCTTTTAGTATTTCTATTATTTCATATTATTCAGGTTAGTTTCTATAATGATTAATGGAATATATCGAGTGCAATAACTCAATCTAGCTACTTTCTTTGGGATGAATCATAACAGAGTAGGTGTATGCCTTGGTAAAAGCTCTTTCACTTTTCATTTTTACTGCTACTGAGCTTGTCGGGAGGAAGTGGAATGGGACAATAGGAGATGATTGCATCGTCGAACTGGCTTGGATTGGCAGTCAAGTGTATAATCTAAAGACTCAGGAATTCTATTTTTAAGGGTGCCTTGGAAGAGCCCCAAGTTGCTGTTAAGAGTAGGTCTTCAACTACTTCTTCAATAACTGGTTAAATTATACCTTTTTGGAGACATTGCATATGTTAGTGAGGGGTTACATGTGTTTCCAAATTTTATGGTTTTTTCATACAAATATTATCAATTCCTTTTTTTAGCTAGCTATTATGATGCTACTCTTGCTTATCCCACCTCTACGGACTCAAGATCTCAATCATAAGAACCAAGAAAGAAGATATCGCTCACTAAAATATGAATCTCAATAGATATCTATATCTTTGACATAAACAACTGCATCATTGGCTAGACCAACGGCTTAAAACAACGAGTACACTGCAAGCTATTTTGCTTATTAAAGGGAAGAAAAAAGAGCATATACCAGTGAAACTACTACTTATGTAGGTACTGACTCTTATAATTATACCACTGCTTATGGTGATCCTACTAAGCGTTTTATAATATAAGCTACTATTGTACTTATAATGGAGGATAATATAAATCTAATGAAAATTAGAAATATCTTAGCCAACATGGGATTCAAAATAAAACCATAGTTCTATAAAATACTCAATAGAATGGTGTAGTTGAAAGAATGAATAGGACTCTTTTAAACATGGTTCATTCCAGGATGTTCTTAAAAAATGTTCCATTTATTTTTCGGCCTGATGCAGTTCTATGCACACTCTCTAACCATCCAAGCCATGGGTTATATTCTCATAGGGCCTGAACTACCTTTGCAGATACATTTTCACAACTTAGCAATCATGGTCACTATTGTAACACATGGAAGGAACAATGGCCATTTTTTGTTTCTTCTTCCCATCCACAAAAATTCTCTTGAATCCTTCTTCTTCCACAAAAAATCTCTTGAATCCTTCCACTGCTTTATTGAAATGGAGATGCATCATTTTCAGAGGACCTGAGCTCTTAAAAAAGAAGACATGATAAAAACATAATATCTGTTTTTCATCATTAAGAGCTTTTGGGAAAGTATTAAACAAACTCTCTCAAAGCCCATCTTGAGAACTTTAGACAACAGTTTGGAACCAGAATAGACTAATATGAAGGAGGGGTGGGAAGGGGCATGAGAAGTGCCTACTACTATACATTTATATTGTCCGGAAGGGTTCAGAAAGGTTTGCTAATATGGGGTGTCCTGCTCGCTCCCTCCCCGTGGGCTTGCTTGCTTATCTGATGAATAATCCCAGGATGTTGGTGCTTTCTCTCACGTGTCGCTTTCTTGCGATTGAGTCAAGTTTTTCTATTTTATTTTTTAATTTATCACTCGTCCCTCTCCCTGTATGCCTCAACAGCATTAGGTATAGTGGTACAGCAGATCTACAGAGATGCCCACCTAGACCTCATCGAGCTTGGCGTACTTACCTATTGTTTTGGTGAGATTCACTTAGTCTATATATGTAATTATGCACTTCATATATGTAATTATGCAAAGCTATGTTTGAAGGAGATTGGGTGCCGACTCTTTCCTGGTAAAAGGAATGTGTTATGGTGCTAGATTGGTATAGCTTAGGACCATTAGGAAGGAACAAAAGGTGAAGAAGCCCATACCATCATGAGATCATTTTATCATGAAATTGATTCTCTTGGACTTGCTATTATATTACTTTGTATTATACTGCCTTGGATTACTTATAGGAATCAGTAAGAGAAAACACTCGCCTTTTGAGAGCACTGATTCCACCCGCCCAATTGAATGCTTACCAATACGCAACAGGGAAGAATGGTCAAACGGACAGTGGGGAAATATATATCCCTGGCTATGGATGAGATCTCATATTAGATCTCACCTCGATCAAATGGAATATGGATGGAGATAGTTGTGCTTTTACGTTCGACCAGTCAGGTGAAAGTTCTAAGGCAATCTATCTTGCTGGTCAGCTACTCTATAGGCCACTGAGCTCTCTAATTTTTCCTTTCTGGTGAAGGGAGGGATACTAACTCGACTCGTAATTGTTCTCCTATCGACTTGTCATCGTTTCCAAGTGAATCATACCCGGTAGGTGAATAAGTATACGCCAGATCAGAATACTCACTCTTGGCCATGCGATACATACGATTAAAAGCAGTTGAAGAAGTAGCATACGTTGACGTAGGGTACCCAGGTTACACAGTTGACTCACTCTACAATAACCTTTTCTTGGAAATTACCTGATGAAAGTAACCCTGATGAGCTGGGTGTTTCAAAACCCACAAATGGAAGTAAAATCACCTTCCCAGGTGTTGAGTGACACTGCTACTTGCTTTTCCCTTGTCCATAGCCAAAAGTTCCACCATATCCAGCTCTTAGGGGATTCACATTAATTCCTTGAATTCAATTGTAAGAAAAGGATTAAGGTCAGTTGTGGGAAAAGGCTGTGCACTTCATCACAATAGAATATTCAGCTACTTCTATTGTGGCTTTAGGAGGTGTGGACAATTCAATCTAAAAGGTAGTGTGATGGGTGTAGCTATCGTAGTTGTAAAGCCTCAGGGTTGTCTGTGGGGTTTCCATGGATTGTGCGGGATGAATTTGAATTTCGTACTCATCCTTCATTAAGTACTAGTTCAAGAGTCAAGACTGTGTTGTGTAGCGATAAACCTCAGCTGAGAAGGTTGTATATGATATCTCCTTGTCATTGATGCAAATATTTTAACTGCCAACCTTATCCTAGTTGTCTGGCTCAAAACTTATATAATATGGTCTAAAATGTTTAGGCATATTGAAGCTAAAATTTATCAGTGTAATTTTTAAAATCGAGACTAATAGCTTCATAGTTGCAATCTGATTTTTCTGTAAGATTATTTGTTGATACCACCTTGGCAATTTGACAGTCTTTTCATATTCTTGAGAGAATAATCAAGATGCTTAAAATTCTGGAACAGCTGATCAAGATTTCTGCCATTTTTTTTAATATAAGAGCTTGCTAAGGAAAACCTTATAATTTTCTTTCCTAGATTTATGTCTTTTATCATTATAGCTGGCTCATGTTACTTGGGACATGCAGTTCATTTTGTACCATCATACTCTCACAAGAAATCTCTAATGATGAAGTGGCTGAGCAAGCTTTTAAAATGTTCAAGTCATAAAGTGTCACATGGACATTACCCAGGTGCATTTGGAGATGATAATGTAATTTGGCATGTGCCCTCTAATTCCATGGTAATACCAAACTCATTAGTGTGCATCATTGTCTAATACTCTTTAATCTTCTATCTGTTAGCTCTAACAAGGTTAGCTTTATTCTACTTTTGGACTGTTTTTCAATGGTAAAATTTAGACTATTTTTTGGTGGAATAGTTAACAATTTGTTCACATTTTTCCTTGCAAGTGTATTAGTCAGGATGATATGACTTGTGTGGTTTATTTTATATGGTTCTCAATCCTTTCTAGATGCTCTTTTCATCATTTGCTTGAGTATGTTTGTTGCTTTACCTTCATATTTATCCTATGCACAATTGCTCTCCGAGGTCCATGCTGCTATGTTTATTGGCTGTTTCTGTGGAACTTTTTACCTGAGGTTTTGCAAGGAGAATCCAAATGTAGAAAAAATGCTATTTTACATATTTTTTTAAGAGATTGTCGTGTGAAACTTAAATTTCATAAATCTAAATTATTTTTTCTTTATTTATTTTAATACATGTCCCATGGATTGTTTGTATTTCTGTTACTGTGGAATTGTTCACTTCCTGTAGTATATTCTTTTATATTGTTATGATGTGATTCAGATTTATAATTGGGCTTTACAGTTATGCTCCTCTGTAAATACATGCTTTGCTTGATTATGTTAAAAGTCTTACCAATACCATAACATTGACTATGCTTTGTTTGATTATGCTCCTAAGTAGATGTAATATATGCTTTGTTTGATTATGTGGACATTTTTCTCCAGGATGGTCCATTACAGGATGAAGATGAGGAGCTGGATCATGCAATTGCACTTTCTCTTTCTGAAGAACTAACAAGATCAGATGGTATATGATGGGAGTTGCAATTTCTTTTTACTGTTCCTTTTAGTTTAATAATATCTTTTAGCTCTAAAGTTGTCTTATATTCAACTAAACATTTGTTGCTTCAGAAGATTTTATTTATTTCCATGTTTTAGCGATGCTATTTACCCTCTATATGCCTTTATCAAGTTAAATGCATCCTTATTTGGTGAAACAAACAAAAGAGCTTTGCTTGTCGTGATATTATAATCTTTTGTGATCGTTGCCTTAACAAAGTCTTAGCTACGAAGCTAGGTTGAAGGTCATGGTATAACTTCTCATATAAATGAAACACAACTTATATCCAAAATGTTAACATGTAATTTGTAAACTTATTAACTGATTTCAAGATCTCAATTTTGAAGCAAGTCAAGTTTGAATTGGCTGTTTCCTAGACTTGAATATTAAGAGACTTGGTATAAGTATTAAAAATTAGTCCATAAGGCCTTTGTTTTTCTGAATATAAAATTTACTGTTAAGTTAGAAACGCCTGGCACAAAATTCAAATATGTCATAGATCAAATTAATTTGTAGAGTGTCATAGAAGAAAAATAGGAGAAAGGACACTGGATTCTAACTGCAGTTGGCCTTGTTCCAACCAGCACCCTCCATGTAGTATCTTTACAGGGTTCAAATGGAAAATTCAAATTATGTGTTATCATCGTGACATTTATGATATCTTGTTTCCATGTTTATGGGAAATGAATTTGTTATATTGAGTTCCATTTTGGTATTGAATATTGTGCTTAGTATTTATAAGATAGTGAAATTTGTGAATTTCGTATCTGTTGTCATGACTCATGATAACTTGAATTTAAAAACTAATAGTAGGTGATGATACAAAATATCATGTGGAGGAAGTGTTAAATTTTACAAAACACATGGCTTAATCATGTGCACATTCTTAGTTACATATTTGTTGAAAGAAGAGAACATACTTAGCTGTGGGAATTAGGAAATGCTTGTGAAACATTCATCAAAATGAAAACTTATATTTAAGCATCCCCTACCAGTTCTTATGTTGTGTTTAGTGTTCAATTTCGGATGATGAATAAGGTGATGGCAAGGTCATAGAGAAGAGACGGTGCACTAAAAGGGTGAGAATTCTCGCCAAATTTAGAAGCTTCCAATATTTACATTGTTGGAAGGATTAGGCGATGTAGCCAACAGTGTAGAATATGTCACATGTAGTTATTTAAAGGGTAAAATTAAATAACTTTGTTAAATAAATTAAATTAAAATTAAATAAAGTAAATAACTTGAAGAGTTGATATTTTGTTTGAATAATCTTTTACTAGATAAAAATTATATTAACAGATCATATTCAAATGTTGTGAAATCACCCATGTGAAGCAGAAGGGATTCTACTAAACATAAACCAACAATGAATTTTCCACAAGTAAATACCAGTCAATCTTATTGTGTCACAAATGAATCTTTTTGTCTGCCTAATAATCCATCATCCATCTATCTCCACGTGACAATTTGCAGAAATCCGGTTCTATAAGGTTTGAGATATTGTGCATGCCCACAAAAGATGCTTGATTGTTTTTTCCTATTAGTTCATGCAACATACATCCAAATATCTGTTGAATTTTTGATAAGTCAGTGACTATCACTATGGCAAGTCAGTGACTAATGGGTCTTGAGGTAGTAATTCCACAATAATTAAGGTCAGTGCGCTCGAGAATGTGGTCAATCCCAGGCTGGAGAATACTATTAGATTTATCAAGTGGGAGCTTCATGAGTTGGAGAGGGAGGATTTCCTCAAGCTCAAAAATAGTTAGAGTTACAAGAAGGGGGAGTTCGAGAGGCAAATGAAGAGTACGAAGAATTTTACCGACAAGCAGGATATGGAGACTTTTTGATCACTTAAGAAGGGGTTTTTGATGGGGGATGCGGGCAATTTGTTTTCCATGGAGACTAAAAATGGTGAGGATATTATTTCCTAGAGAGGTAATAGAAATTAAAACTCATTTATTTTCCAAGGTGGGTGCAATAATTCCAAAATAGTTTCACCCCACAAACCTTATTTTCTGCCACAGAAAGCTGTGTAATTTTTACCCTAATAAAACATTTGGAAACCTTGGTAAAATTTATGTTTTGTGGCCATCCATAAAGTGATTTCTATACTCTGTTTTATCTTTGCATTTTGATTTCTATTGGCTTGATTTCATTGAGGGTTTAAATTCTTGATTGATTTAGTCAATTCATAATTTAATGATGTATGGATCTGCATTGATTAATGAGAATAGTAGATCGGTTCGAAATATGGAATGTTCATATAATGAACTCGCCAGAGTAGGGAAAGTAAAGACTAAAACTTGTTGTTTACCCATCAGTAGGGGGCAATAACAATGGAAGCAATGCTTAAGGTAGAAGTGTAAGGGCCACTATCCTGTAAAAATACTTCAATATTATCATTTTATGAACTCTTCTTTAGAACACCCTAATTTGGTGAGTGTTTCAAGCGTTCTCATTGTTTTGACTCCCTTCTCTTTTATGATCTCATGCAATTCTTTACATTAAGCTTTACTCAATTTAAGCATACCTTCACGTTTTTTTTTCTCATTTAAATGCCTCAATTTTGTTGGTTATGAACTTATGGATAATATATGTAATTAGAAGCCCTTATTATATTTTGTCACAATTCCTTACACAAAGTGTGTCACTGGTCAAACTGCAGAATTTTCTGTTATTTTTTTTGTTCATGGTAACCTTCTGCAAACTTTATGTTACCTTCATGCTTGATATATTCTCTTCACATGTGATGTATTTTTGCAGTTGTTTTCTGTTCCATGTTTAAAAAGTTTCATGGTAGTTTTAGCACATTTGATTTTGTCATTCATTAGTGATATATTTACTTGTGGAACATGGTGTGTTCTCTTATTGCACTTTTTAACTTTCATGCCAGGTTTGGAGGTTTATAATTACCTTTGCAGATGTTCTTGGTCTTTGGCCATTCACTCTTGATGAGTTTGTTCAAGCATTTCATGATTATGTGAATGCCAATACTGTACCTAGAAGATGAACACTTTATATCTGTCATTCATGATACATAGGAACCAAGATTACTTGGAGAGACATATCAGTCTCTTGAAAACAATTGTTTGATGCTTATTAGATATTTTCCTGATACACATGAATCGAGATTACTTTGAGAGATACATAGTAGTCTCTTGAAAACAATTGTTAAAGACATAGAAGATGTGGCACACACTACTTCTAATGGGATTTTGGAGCAAACTAGAATAGCATTTCTCTTGCTGGAGGGGTACATCCACAACTTGTTGAAGCTGTAATCATAATATTTCTTGAAATTGGTTTGTCGTTATCATGCAGGAACTATAAAAACTACTGCTAAATGCTTCAGTAATCTTTAAGTTGATAACATAATACCATTTATTTGGATCTAGGTATTTGCATGAGGTTTTGGCATACGTGAATGGCATCGACATTTGAATCCCTTAACTTGGCCTGAAGTTTTACGCCAATTTGCATTAGTAGTAGGTTTTGGGCCCCAATGGAAGAAATGTAAATATGTACAAGAGCGCATACGGTATGAAAATGAGGTGAAGCATTTGATTATATTAAATTTAAAAAATTCATGATGCTTCTAGGATACTTACTATGTATATGAAAATGCAATCTGTACAGGAGCGCATAAGGGATGAAAATAAGGTGAAGCATTTTATTATATTAACTTTAAAAAATTCATGATGCTTCTAGGATACTTAATGTGTAGATGATTCATCTTGATATCTACTATTGAAATTCATCAATATAGCTCTCTTATTTTGACTTTTTTTGTATATTTGAGTTGATGTGTCTTCTCTTTTTCATATGGATAATGTGTCCCTGTAATACTTTCCTGGTTATGTGGCTCATAACATAGTTAGTAGACTCAACTTAGAAAAAGAACTCACCTAGGCAAAAGAGTCAAGAGTTTGACTTGACGTGGGAAAAATTTGGCAAGTAAAAGAAATTAAACAATTCAATTTTTTATATTAAAATAAGATATTTAATTTTTTATTCTGGAAAGCTTTTGTTGAGTCACAGGTCAAACTTGTTGAACCCTTTAGTGACCCCACAAGTACTTGCAGGTCAAGGGTTTCACCTGTGAGAGTGCTTGTGGTTCATTATGGGTTGACTAGTCAAAACAATCCATTTCACCGGAGAGTTTTGTGAAACCTGTGGGTCACAGGTTTGACCCATGAGTACTGTTGCTATGATTCATACCAAGAGGTGATTTTATCAATGCTTTTAATCATTTTATATAGTTGAATCAGATATTTTAGTTAGCTAGTTGTTTAGGCCTTAGCTCTGGAAAATGTTATACTTTCGTTTGCCTGGAATAATTTTGAATGTATGAGAAGGCATTAAATGCAATGGAAATTCTATACATTGTTAAGTGTACTCTACTCACCAAATTTGCAATTTGTTTTCCAAGCCTTTATTCTTCAACCAGGCTAGTTGGCAGGTTTGGATTTTCTGTCATTTACTTACTCTAGATAACTGGTTATATTGATTTTTCAATTCAAACAGTCTGAGGGAGTTCATTGTCCTTTCTATGTGTGATACGATTCCTAAGGTTTTATTTCTTCATAAAATTTGTAGATGTGTTCTGAACATTTAAAGAAGGTTTTAGACAACATTTCAAAATGCAACATCAATATGTTGTGTAATTAGTTTTTACATCTAATTGCAACTTTTGTATTTTGTTGGCCCGCACGGGTGTGGCTCATTGGCGGTTCCGTTGTAATGAAGTTGTTTGTAAATTGGAGGTCACGAGATCAATCCCACCCGGGTTTACCTGTGTCCCATGTCTTGCGGCGGGTGTGGGGCACCTAGGGTTATAGTGGTAGTGGGAATGGATCCCTGGACCCCGTGTCACGCGAGTACCAGCCCGGCCCCAGTTGCCGATTCCCCTAGTCAAAAAAAAAAAAAAAAAAACTTTTGTATTTTGTTTGGAAAGCTCGACATGATGTATGATTATATTTTGTATTGTAGATTATTTGGTTGATAGTTCTAGTGCATAACTGTTGCTAAAGTTACTATTATGAAGAAGGAATTATTTTGAGATTAAGTTGGTCTATTTGAAAACTGAGTTGGGAGTTGATTGCTATAATGTGCATGACCATGAAGGGGAGGATGATGTGTCTACTTTGTGGTCGGGTGCAACAAAACTAATGATGTTGCTATGATGCAAGGTAAAGTGGAAATTTGTGTAGCAAGTACTGCTTCACGCCTAGTACAGTTAAATATGCGACTTTTCATGTTCTTTTCTTGGAGGGAAGTAAAGGTCTAACAATCTTAAAAGTTGCACATAGGATTCAGATAATTATGGAGGATGCTACATGTTTGTACATGTTTGGTTTTAGAGTTGCGAGAGCATTACTATAGTATGATTCTTGCCAACTTCCAAGGAATTGTTTAATTGGGAGTTCTTTTTTAATATTATTCTTTATGTGAATGCATTTGATGGATCTATGGGGAGCTATGAAGCCCAACTCCACATCAACATGGTATAAATACCCACTTTAATAGGGGGAAGAGAGATTTGAACTTTGTGTTTCTCCCATTGAAGAGAAAAAACTACCAATTGGTCACATGGGGATTTCTTTAATTTTTCTTATCCATATTTCTTTTGTGAACTTTTAGAAATCTGGTCTTCGAGATCTTTCAACAAGTAAGACATATGAGGCATCAATAGTTGTTGCACTATCAATAGATGCAAAGCTATTTGAAAGAGTTTCTCCCTCAACATATTGTGTTCGACTTTCTTTCTGGAAAGATTCATGTGATGCAGAGGCTGTGCTGCAAGCAAGAAGGGAGAAAATAAAACTCTTTCAAAGTGGGTTATCAGATTCAAAAGAAGCTGAGAAGGACACAAAGGATGTTGAAGAGGTAGAAAGAGATGAAGATTATGATTGTGATGATGTTGAGGATGTAGATGCAGATGACATAGATGGGTCTGTTAACTTAAGGAAGGTTATATTTTCTCTCAAATAAGGAAAAGTCATTCAAGCTCCAGGTATTTTAGAAAAGGAGAAGCGTTAGAAAATGGATCCTTGTAGTACAAGATCTATGTCACCAGTAGTGGATAGTATGCCAAAAGTTAAATCTCTTGTTTTCTTGAAAGTGCAGTAGATGTAAAAAAAGAAGGAAACTTTAAAGATACTTTTAGTATTGATGGTGATAGTCACAAAGGGAATCATATGAAATAGGAGAAAGAGATTGATGTGAACCATGAAGGAGAATCGTGGGTTCAGGGACCGATGGAAGGGGACTATTCTCATCTGAGTGTTGAAGGGAATTTAAATGCTCTTGTTTCTTTAATGGGCATGGAAAATGAAGGAAATACCATACGTGTTGTGCTTGAGGTAAACATTTAATGGAGATCATGTTGTCTTCTCCTGAAGTTAACAGGATGATAATTCTCATTTGATTTATGCTTAAACTTTTCTTGAATTTTGTTTATTTTTTTTGTTAACAAGAACGAATAGAAGCTGCAAATACCTTGAAGTGCCAAATGTGGGCAGAGTCACAACTTGATAGAAGACGACTAAAAGAACAAATTTCTATAACTCAAGTTGTATCACACAGAGGAATAAATTCTGAATGAACTAATGCTCAAGCTGTATCCTTTGCCAACATTAGATACTCAAAGTTGTGATTGATCCTTTTTATCATTATAGAGGACTCTGTAAGTTAGTTTCCCAAATTCTTGGTGGTTTGATTCCTCCATGCCCTAATGATATTATAATATCAGTTAAAAACAACTAAACTAGTAACAAAAAATAAGAGATAAGTGACCAAACAATGAAATATAAGTGACCAAACAAAATGACCAAAATTCGTATACAAAACTACGAAAAATGACTAAATTAGTGACCAAAAAATGAGAGATGCGAAACTAGGCATTAAAAAGGATGCAACATGTGGCGCTAATGATGAATCCAAACATGGCATTGATATGGTAGCAAAATAAGACGCAAAACTAGGCATTAAAAAGATGCAACATGTGGTGCTAATGATGAAGCCAAACATGGCGTTGATATGGTAGCAAAATAAGACGTTACTTTGGATGCAAAACATGGCGCTACATAAGAAGCAAAATATGGTGCAACACTAGAAGAAATATTTGGCATCATTTTGGTAGAAAAACACAATGCAAAAAAGGAAGCAAAAAATGGTGCAAATTTGGAAGCAAAAATTGGCACATATTTGGAAGTAAAACATGGTGCAAAATAGGATGCTAAAGTGGTAGCAAAAATGGATGCAATATTGGATGCTAATTTGGATGCTAGCATGGTGCTATTAAGGATGCAAATATGGTGCTAATGGGGATGCCATTTAAGAAGCAAAAGAGGACACTCACAAGGAAGCAAAATATGACGTTATTTAGGAAGCAAACCTTGATGTTGTTTAAGAAGCAAACCTTGACGTTGTTTAGGAATCAAAGTTGGATGCTATTCTGGAAGCAAAAAATAGACACTATTTTGGATGTCATAAAGGATGCTATCTAGGAAGCAAAAAAAGATGTTTTTTGAGACACTTTAAGTTTTGTCCATGATGCGTCCCATTTAGCGTCTAGTTTGACCACTCAATGTTAAAAATAATTAAGGGACGCTAATTCTAGGATTTGTTGTAGTCGGTTAAACTAACTTGTGGAGCATCTATGGCTAGAACTAGTCTTTTTACTGTCATTTGCTGCAATTTAAGAAGGATAGATGGTAGCTGGTTTATGAATTCTTGGAGTTCGTTGTCCTTTTGTATTTGGGTAGGGAGTGGTGCGAGTAATGACTATAAATATGGATGTGTGATGGTAAGTGGTGCGGCGGAAGTTATTATGACCTCTTCAGAAATTTGAGTTGAAGATGGAGGTGGTGCAGTGTGGGTGAGATTGATAGAAGGTGGAGCAATGAATTTTTCTTTGTTTTGACTTGTCTATGCTCATTTCTCCTCTTATGTGATAAACTTGTGGAACTATTCATCGAATGGTATCTTGTTTTTGGATGCATCCTCTAGGATCCGAGTTGCACTATCATACAACTCTATATTATCATATTATATTGGTTCTTGGAGGATGAGTTTAAGTATCCCCTTTCTTTTCATTGTATTCTTCCTTTTTCTGTCGAGCTTTAAATAGTTCGTTAGCTATCCGATGGATATTCTCTTTGGTTAGTGCATACTCAGGAAGATGGGTATCAGATTGGGTACTTTCGTCAATCGGTTCTGCTTCCTCATAAGGTTGTAGTATATTTGTTAAGACAAACCCCAATGGGTTGATGTCACCGATAGTGTTACGATTGAGAGTGAAAGTGCTTATGTGTAGTCGCACTTCATAGTCCTCTTCTTTCTCCGGATCAGTTAAAGGCTTGACTATTCGTTGGTCAAATTTGTTCACTATAGGTGGTATATCAAACTTGGTGTTAGATTGTCGACTGATTTCTACAAACATTTCCTCAACTGAAGAATAGAAGTTGAGTTCTTATGCATTGCCTCGAACTCCTTGTAGATACCAGACCGACATATGGTCCAATTCAAGTTGAATGTGTGATGATGGTGGGAGACATCTTGAGAAATTCTATGGCACCCTCCATTGAGCAGTTTTGATTTTCAGTGCTTGGAACCATGTGTCCAACCAAATTTTTGTTGTTGTTGCTCCCAGTAGTCATCTATTTGGTGCAAAATATTTAAAATTCCACATTGCGATTCGAATTGGCTCATTGAATTCCTTATCTTTGACTGGTTGAATAACGATCGATATTATTAGTGAGGGGTACCAGATTTGGGCACATTCCTCTTGGAACTTTACACATATGTGCTTGATTATTTCAACTAAATGTTCAACTCATTGGTAGAGTTTCCCTTTTGTCGAAACATTTTGAACTGCTTCTAGCATGTCGAGCTTTAATTCAGAGCCTCTTCCATTTCTTGTTGAAGCCATATAAATAATCTTGGCAGTTATCTTTGGCATTCCACAGATAATTTGACTGATTATCATCCCTCTTGATTTTTTTCCTACTGTTGCACTTATTAATTCTTCCATGAGGATTGGGTTTAGTCGAATAGGCACTAGATCTCCTCTGTTTGATAATCCCGTGAGCTTATAGATTAGGTCACCGGATATTTATACAGTTTTATCGAAATAGAATTTCCATTGTGATACCTGCTAACAATAAATTTTGCAATTATCTCTTTCGTGCTAGCGAAGCTATCCATAAGTGGGGAATTCATATAACTGAGATTCATGCTAACACTTAATATTTAGGCCTCCTCTATCCATTTATCATCTTTGTCACATCCACAGGGCTTAATTTGGTTCTAGATCCTTTTCCATGATGGATCAACTGCTTTAGCATTTCAAATATTACATAGTCGGGTCTACAGTGGTGTGCTAGCTTTTCCTAGATATTTTATCTTGTTTGATGCAGACTTGGTAGTTGCAATCGAATTTTTGGGTGCCATTGTGTCGATTAGATGCTATGTTTCACAAGGGGTAAATTAGGCTCGGGAGTTCAGATGCTCTGGTGCTCTAGTTCATCGCAGAATGATGTCCAAGTCTCTTCTAGTGTGTTATTTATAGAGGAATTATTTGGAACGGGCGGGGGTGTAGTGGATGGTAGTATTAATTGTTGTATTAATGGAGGATTTTACTGTGAAGGATGGTCTATCGATGTTTCTTTTGAGACCTGTCGATTTTTATGCTCCATATGTCGATGTTCATCATGATTTGATTGGACCGTTGACCCTTCTTTATGTCGAATGTGGGTGTCAGGATCATTATGGTGTCGATGATGTTGAGGTGGTCGAAATTTTTCATAGTGGTTATATCTCCCAAATGGTATTATGCTACTTCCTACCTGAGAGTTGGTCCAAGGTCCTGTCATACTGATTTTTTTTCTTTTTTTCTATAGTATATTTTTTCTTGTGTTTGTTTTAGGTTTTTATAGTTTTTATTTTTTCAATTTTACAGTTATACAACCATTTTTTTTTTATGCTTCGTAACGTTTTAGTCAAGCACCATTAACTAACTTATGAAATACACTCCCTTGTAGTGTTTTTAGCTGGATTGATCCATTAGCATTGATTTCTTCGACAATATATGGAATGGAAAGTTTTTATGATGTTTTGAAGGTTTAGGTATATATATAAGATTGACAAGGACGACCTAAAATATTGAACACTATTAGGTGAAGTGTTTAAATATTCATGATTTTTATATATGGATCAAAAAGTTACGAAAATTAATGTATCCATTGTGTTTATTAAATGGATTGTGCAAAGTATAAATATTTTTTGTGGAAGGGTAATTCAATATATATAGTCTATACATGAGCTTCAAACCATAGTCAATGATTAAAGATAACAAAAAGGGCGTTACATTTTTATATAAAAAGTCAATGTATGTCATTTGCAAGAACAAGTAACTAAAAGTCTATCTATGACTATGATTGTCGAATATGTAGTACTTTGAGATTTTTCATAATAACATTTGGTTGCATCAAGAGAGTTATGCGCACTCAAAAAGAGTAAAACTTATTGTTTTATTGAATAAAGAAAGTATGATATGAATAAATTCTAGGAAGAGAACTGTTAGTGAGCCAACTAAACCAAATAATGATAACCTTCTACGACTAAATAAAGCCTAAATGGAAAAAGATGACTAATCCTTAAAACAAGACTCGATGAAGCTATAATGACACATAGGATGTGACTTGTTAATCCTATCGAAGGGTTCATATGCCAATGCGAATGCTGGAATGAGGTAAGGACATGATGAGATCCTTGATTGGGTCATGATGTGCTGACGAAATGAATAAAAGTTAAAGTTTAAGAGGTTCGACTAAATTACTAAGTTTTGACATGTTGGAATCATATCTAACTTGAGAGTCAATTTTATTAATTTTTATGGGTTTGGAAGAAGCCTTATGAGAGTGATGGGTAAATCATGCATTGATTGTTGACTATTTAATAGATGTTATTGATTTAGAAATTCATAATTGTAACTACCAATCGATTGAGGATTGTATACCTTCTCTCTTGAGAATAAGGATAGCCAAATAGATTGGAGTTTGTACTTACCTTTGGATATACTTAAAGTTGACTGACTATTCACACGATATACCTTGTAGTTAATTTGAATATCACAAATCTTGATAGGAGACCGGGAGGTGCTAAAAATATAGGGAAGTATTAGAAATATTGAAAGTGTTATAGGATTTACATTATGTGAAATTTCTATTCAAGAAAATGTGTTGGAACCTTATTTCTTAAAACATAAAAGAAATGATGGTAGAACTGATAGTACTTATAGCCATGGATATTGGTGAACATAGAAGAGAATGATAGGAAGAACTTGAATGTGAAAAGAAAGTGAAACTAATGTTGAATATAGAATAAAATTAACTTCAAGACAAAGTTACCTAAAGAGGGGGAGTATGTAATGCCCACATAGGGATAGGCAAAGAAATTAAATGGAATCATTATTTATAGATGAAAATGATGACTCGATACTAAGTTAACATGGTTGATGTATTTTGGTAAACTAGCATTGTGTGATTAATGTATGAGGGTCTAAAATATAAAAAATAGATATAGTCCCAAAAATTGAAACCTTGGAAGACACATTGGAAACGTGTAGACAATGTTCATACTATTTTTAGAACTTGAGGATGAAGTTTCCTGAAGTGGGGGTGTATGTAACACCTTGCTTTTACCCTGAATCTTGAGATTAGATAAAATACTTATTTGAGGGCATTCTATGATGAATGATCGGGCCATTTATTTATTTGAGATCTAAAAACGTTTTAAGGACATATTTTTTAGGGAATCTAGTTTCAAATGACCTGGATGTGTGTGAAGCAATGAAATTTTTATGAGGTAAAACCTAAGCCCGATTATTTGACATATTGATGAGTAAGTTACAACTATGAGAATGATGTTGAAATTTGGTCAATTGTGAATGCATTCATATTATCATTGTGAAATGAGGAATCATGTGAATTATCAAACATTATGTAGCATGTACTCTGATGATATATCGAGTGTGATAAAAAATGTAGGTACATGAACCACAAGAAGGAATCAGTATGAAAAGATTCGAGTTGAGTCGAAAACTATGAATTCCTAAATTTTTGTAAGACCCATGGCATACAAAATCAATCCACTGCACGGTATACACCTCAGCATAACAATGTTGTCGAAAGAAAGAAAATAACAATTATGCAGATGGTTCACAGCATGATGGAATCCAAGCATTTGTTAAATGAATATTTGGCTGAAGCAGTCGCAACTGCTGTATATATCATGAACCCGTGTCCATAAAAGAGTGTGAAGAACAAAGTTTTTCAAGAATCATGGACATGTATGAATCACAGTGTTACTCATTTAAATTTTTTTGGTTGTGTTGCATATGCTCATGTTCTAGGTGAGCTGAGAAAGAAGCTGGGAAACAAGAGACATAAATGTGTTTTTGTAGGCTACTCTGAATACAGAAAAACATACAAGTTGTATGATCATGTTGCAAGGAAATTGATCATTAGTCAAGATGTTCAATTTATCGAGAATGAATCATGGGATGGAACTACCAACATAAATTTCAATATTATGTCGAATGTCGACCATGATGACATGGCAGAGGAAGTGGTTCAAACACCACATGTAAGTCAACCAGTTGCAGCACAATTGTCTCCCATGACACCGCGACATGGTTCAACACAAGGAACATTGACACAATTTGCATCTCAAGCTATGCTTACAAGCACACCAAGAGGACATGAGATTCCATCAAGTATTTCTTCGAGGTCAACATCGAAAGAACCAGTGAATATAATAAGTATGTGTGAGATATATGGAGCTGGTACACCAAATTCATTCTCTCTCTTTGCATTATTTTCTCCTATATATGATCCACTAGAATTTGAAGAAGTCGTCAAAGAAGAAGTATGGGCACAAGCCATGGATGAAGAAATAGAATGCATTGAGAAGAATCAAACATGGGAGCTGGTAGATGTACCAAAAGATAAGTATATAATCAATGTCAAATGGATTTACAAGACCAAACAAGATTCTAATGGGAATGTGCAGAAACACAAAACAAGAATGGTCATAAGAGGGTTCACACAACAACTTGACATAGAATTCAATGAAACTTATTCACCTGTCACATGCATGGATACAGTCAGAATAGTCTCAGCCGTTGCAACACAAAACAAATGGCATGTTTATCAAATGGATCTTAAGTAAACATTCTTGAATGGCTATTTAGAAGAGGAAGTATATTTGGAACATCCACAAGGCTATGAAGTTCCAGGACAAGAGCATAAAGTGTATAAGCTGAAAATGGCACTCTATGGTTTGAACCAAGCTCCTAAAGCTTGGTATAGTCGGATTGATTCCTATCTCACTGAAAATGGATTTCATAGAAGTGAAAGTGAATCGAATTTGTACACCAAAGTTGATGAGCAAGGTAATATGTTAATTTTCTTCCTGTATGTAGATGATTTAATATTTACCTGTGACTTTGGCATAGAAATTTTTAAAGTAGTCATGGAAATTGAATTTGAAATGACTGATTTGGGGCTTATGAAATTTTCTCTGGAAATTGAAGTCTAGCAGTATGAGAGTGGTATATTTATATCGCATTCTAAATATGAAAGTGAAGTTTTAAAAAGATTTAACATGTCTAATTGCAAGACAACCCCAACAATGGTAATAACAGGTTTAAATTTGAGCAAGGATGATGATGGATCAACTGTGGATCCTACATTGTTTAAAAGGCTGGTTGGAAGCCTTATGTATTTAAAAATGACAAGACCAAACATTATGTATGGAGTAAGTTTGGTCTCAAGATTCATGGAGTCACCAAAAGACTCTCATTAGAAAGCAGGTAAAATAATTCTGAGGTAAGTAAGTGGCACATAAGACCTTTGCATTATGTATTCAACCTCATACAATTTTAAACTATTTCGCTACACTGATAGTGACAATGGAGGAAACATAGATGACAATAAGATCACATTAGGGTACACATTTCATTTTGGTACAGGTGTTTTTTCATGGGATTCAAAGAAACATCCCATAGTAACTCTGTCTTCAGCAGAATCAGAGTATGTTGCAGCTACAAGCACTACATGTCAAGCTATCTGGATGCGGAGAATGTTAAAAGAGCTTCTACAGAACCAATAAGAACCAATAACTATTTTCTGCGATAACAATTCAGCCATTGCATTATCCAAGAATCATTTGCTCCACAAGAGAATAAAGCACACCGACATAAGGTTTCATTTCATAAGAGAATTGGTGAACAACAAAGAAATTTGTTTAGAGTTTTGCAGGTCTGAAGATCAAATTGCAGACATCTTTACAAAACCATTGAAAAGGGATACATTTCAGTATCTAGGTAGTTATCTTGGAATGACAAGTTCTTCACAATGAACTCTTTCATGCACAGAGAAAGTTTAAGCTCTGAATCATTTTGTAAATTTTTGTTTTAAAAATCCCCATCTGCTCATAATTAAGGGGGAGCATTGGAAATATTAATTACTTGTGGATCCATATAAGATCTCAGCTGACTCTGTAAGATTCTATATCAGTTCATTCTATGTCAGATAGTCTGACAAGATTGAAGAGTCTACGATTTTGTAATGTAAATCAGTCGAATTAAATTTCTGAAGCTAGGTTGTTAGGTAGATAGTTATTACAGTATTTAATGGAAAGTCAGTAGATTCATGGAGAAGCAATTTTAGTGCTCCTATAAATAGAAGAAGAAGATTGTAAATTAAGTTAGACACAAAAGAGAGAATTATGAGAGAAATCTGAGCAAAGAGTGAAGAGGATTGTGTTGAAGCTCAAGATTCTATGTGTTTGAAGATGTCAAGATCCGAATCTTTGTAAAAGGTTAAATATCTCTGTAAATTTCAAGTTTGGTTTTACGGAATATAGTTCTTTGTTATGTCCTGACAAGTTATATAAATCAAATAGTTTATCATTGAATACATATTTTTATCTGCACATTCTCTCAAGAATTACTTGAGTAAAAGTTGTTTACATATATAATTTCAGTGAAAGATTAAAGAATCCATAAACATTTCACCCAGTAAAAGTTCCAGGTTTTACGATAGAGTGGTCGACTCAAGTATTCCTAAATGATTGGTATATGATTTTCTAATTCTGTCGAATTATTGTTGTGTCGAGTTTTACTTCAAGTTACCAGTCGGTGAAAAATATTATTGATTTCATAAGTCTTTAGACTAAGAAAATTCCTTTATGAAATTTAACTAAAAGTGGTTAAGTCGAAGTAAAATGATTGAAGTAAACCTATAAATTAAGTCCATAAACTGGTTGAAGTAAACCTATCAGTTAAGTTCGTTTGAAGTAAAACTTGTCGAAGTGAAGCGTGTTAGTAAAACTGACAAGTAAGAACTTTTCGAGGTAAAAAGAGTCGGGTCAAAAAGTTCGACAGAATTTTGTCTTTAAAAAAAGCTTGTCGAAATATTTTGGCAGACTTGTCTGGTCAGAGTTAGACAAGTTTTACCTGACAAGTAAAAAGAAGAAGTCAAAATCGACGTGAAAATTTTCTAACGAAGCGGTAACTCAAGTTTACTTGTCTCAGCTTTCTCTAACACTAATCATGTGTGTTTTATGGAGTGAGTTAAACTCTAGATTATTTATTATTTAGATTTTTGTTTGCGAAATTTGTTGGAATTGTTCGATAACCTTGGCAGCTAGAACAATTTTAACAAACTAAAACTGCAGTTTCAACAATTCTTGCGAGATTCTGGTCAAAATTTTCACCAAAAAATTAATACAAATAATCTAGAGTTTAGTTCACTCCACGGGTTTCCCGTCTTTCCATTTCTTCTCCAATTCATTTTTTTTTGCCGCTGGAATGACCGACACCAAACTGAATGAACAAATACTAGGTTTTTATCCTGGCATTTGCACATCCATGACATGGGATAATATGTATTAGCTTCCACCATGCCCATGTTGTTAATTCCATAGCTTTTCATATGAATTCGTTTGTTAGTGTTCAAACTATATGAATCTATCTATCCCAAATGACTCTCAAACGACTCTTCTTTTTTCATTGATAATTTTGAAATAAGCTACTCTAAATATTTTTCCAATCATAATTTTTAGATAATCTATTCTTAATACTTTTCAGATCATAATTATATTTTTCCATTCATAATTTTTAGATAAGCTATTCTTAATAATTTTCAGATCATAATTGGTCCCACTGTCAACACCTATGACCTCTCAAACACGAAGGAGTTGTATAAGGATCTTCCTGAGGATATTAAGGAATTTGAATCAATGGTCATGACATTGAACAAGAAATTTGATCATATTTAAAGGGGAAGAAGCATAGATGGGATACAAACCCGGAATTGTTTCACATCAAAATAGGAAATCATGAACAAAGATTGAAACAATAATATTTAGAGACATAAATGGAACTCCTTAAAGATAAAACATGTTCCATTATTTCTCCTCTTCTTGCGAAAAACTAAATTATAGAGAACAATATAAACTAGAATGTTGTTTTCCCAACTCTCGATATGATAAGTGTGTCGTCTCTATACACTTCTATAGAATGGGAAATGGTGCCTACTGTAAATAATTCTTTAGAAAGTTTCTCCTTACTTTGTTTCAAGTGGAACATTAAGTTTCTACCTACCCAAGAGTACATTCATACATACAAACCGTTTATGAAATTGACATGATCTAATATGAACAAAGATGGGAGGAATTAATTGCACCTGCCAACATTCCCCTTAATTCTGACCATAGTCTTCTACAGAACTTATAGGTTAAGAGCATGTGTTTCCTCTTAGGAGGTCATAGGTTCAAATCTAGAGGAGGGTAGTGTATGTACACCTCTGTAGACTTTAGAAGTTAAATCATTGCACAGAGGGGGGTCCCTGTCCCACAAACAAGGGAGTCTCATAAACCAAATTGGTGTCTCGCTTGGTGGTGACCTTAAAATAGATTATTATTATTATTATTATTAGGATTTACAAGAACACGAACATCATAAATATTAGACACACATTTTTAATTCAATTTCCTTCTGAGTCTCAGCTAGGCTTACAAAAATGACTCACAAAAAACTTTAATAATTTAGATTTTTTTTCTTCTTTGGGCTCCAAGCCTTGTATTATTCAATCATTCTGATATTCTTCATCATCTTCATCTTCACCTTTTTTTTCATTCACAATGTTTTCTTTGATTCTTTAAGCTGTTCATTTTCTTCATGAGTTGTATATTCAATGTTCATATAACATTTACTATCATCTCTCTTTTCTTTACTATTGTTGTTTGACAACTTGACATTTCATTCTTGAGTTTTTCTTCAACTTTTTCTTTCATAGCGTTGGTGTTCATCCATGTACAAATACAAACATTAGAATAATTAGATACAATATAGGTCTCTTCCATATTATGTTGTTCCACTTTTATATTAACCTGTGATGCTACACATGCAACTTTCATAGTTGCAGTCTCTTCATCGTTGCCTCCATTTACTTCAACATCACAACTTCTTTGACAACCTCAATTTCTTATATTTTTTATCTCCTATCAAGGAAACATATTCTTTATCAACCTTCTTCACCTCTCCATTCGGTAAATTCTTTCTATTAATGTCAATTTTATACCAAATTTAACATGCCTTCAAGAATTTCTTCAAAAATTTCATCACCATTTGTACATAGTTCTTCATCCGTTTATTCTACATTCTCATTTTTAACTTATTAGAAATGTTCTCTACAACTTCACTTGTTGTCCAAATATTTATTGTTTCAACATCATCTATGATTTTTCCATTTTCATTCCATTTAGCTAAAAATGAAATCTCTTCACCATTAAGCATATTAACAATTAACTTGATTTCCTTCTCAAGTGAAATTTGCTCTTCTTCACTTAGGTGTTATTCATTATATCATGGTGCAGTATCCACATGGGCTATTTTAACTTTGATCAAAATATCTTCTGCATTAAAATAATCTTCCTCATCATACATTACTACCTTTTCTACAAGAACTTCTCCCTTTTTTTCAACATCAATGTTTCTTTATTTCTTCATCAACTTTGTTTTTAATTTCTATAGCTTTAACAAAACCATCTTCACCCTTCATTGTACTCTCATATTCAACCATTGCATTAAATTATTATCAATATAAACTTCATCTTCTGGCTTACTACCCAATGCATTAGGTAGTTTGTCTAGATCATAATAATTTATGAATAACAATCCCGTTGTCTATCTAAAGACTCTCATTCTATCCAATAATTTCTCACAAATAATTTTCACTTTGTCATCAGTGAGAAAACTTTTCCTTTTCATCATGATTTTTAGGAGACCTTTATAGTCTCATTTTTTTTCTTCTGAAATTTGATGCCTATTTCTCAAACTGCATTTGCTTCTAACAATTCTAGGTTCTTGAGGAATGATCTCAACCCTTCATAGTTATCACTTTCATCTCCATAAACTATTCTTTTCCTTGCACTTTTTACAATTTTCTTATAAGCTATCTTTTCCTTTTTCTTTCTCCTTCTTTTTTGACCTTTAGGCCTATCTTTTTGAAGGTTTCCCCTCAACCTCTTTAAGGTTTCTTTCACTTACAGATGCAAAAATATGATTTTAATTACAACTTCTTCAAGGATATACCTTCGACGATTTCTTATCTTATGAGCATGTGATACACACTAAAGCGTAAAAAATACATATAATTTTTCTCTCCCCTCAACTAGACTTCACACCTACTCAAGAGGTTGCCACCAACTGCTAAGTCACGACTATTCAAATATTATTAGAACAAATAGGTCAACCATTAACTAGATTTAAGATGTCAACAAAATAAAAAGGACACAACACTTCTCTTCTTCTGCAAAAAAAAAATGATGCAACAACAACAACGCTATTTTTAGAGGTTACACCACCCATCAAGGTTCACCCATTCATAATCTCCCAAGGGTTTAAAAAAATTATACCTACTTGTAAGAAAGGCTCATAATTTTTATGAAAAACTAAGTCACCTGACACGGGGACATGGGACATGAAGGACATGGGGACTCGAGTGTCCGACACAGACACGGTGACCCCGAGAATCAGGACATGTAGGACACCTTATATATATATATATATATATATATATATATATATATATATATATTTAAAAAAATTTATATACTAAAATTTAAAAATATAGACATTTAGTTCCAAATTTTTACAGATATTCAATATAAATCAGAATAAAGCCTTCACATCTTCTTCACCTGCAAAAAAAACCACTTTTTGAGCTCTCCTGACATTTGTAAATGAAAAAATATAAGTGAAAATGCGTTTTTAAAGAGGGGCCGATCATCTTTTTTTCAGTTTGAGTGTCCTGTTTTTGGGACACATACTGACAATCACAAGACACACATGTATGAACATGGGACATGCTGCAGAGACGTGTCAGAAATGCTCTGTCAGCGTGTCCGTGTTCGACATGCAGATATGGGACATGTATCCCAAAAATAGTGTGTTCAGTTTCTTAGGTTGGAAGAAAGAGTAGTGGTATGAGGCGAAATAAATGTAGAACAGGTGTGCAGTTCAAAGATAAGGAGCAGAAGCTCAGTGAAAAAGACACCAACAACAATTCTGTAATGATATAAAGTTTCTAGTTAAAACGGGCTAAATTCATATGTTTCATTACACAATTGTTGTTGTTGTCTTTTGCTTCTTATCTTTGAACTGCACACCTGTTCTATGTTTAGTTCACCTCATACCACTACTATTTCTTCCAACTAACATGATTTTTGAATCTTCTCCCACTGTCTCCACTATGGCTATCACATGCCACTGTTATATCTCTATGACCCTAACTATTCACCAATGCAAGGGTTTTAGCATTCTGGATATGATATTCCCTTCTTTCACCAAAGAATATGAGCTACATACCTTCTCTCACAATCATCAATTATTTTCTCACACCTACGGAGGTTCTTGCACGGTTCCTCCCTTTTTTATTTCACACGCACATTGCTACAATAGTCAACACAAATGCCATGTGATTTTTTGTAGATAATCAACTCTCTCGAACAAAAATCTTCAACTCTTTTTGACACGGGTTGTTTCCTTCACTTCTTCACACATATGAACTTCTCATTCCTATACCATAGTATTTTCCTCTATCTCCTCTCCAAAATTATCTTCCTGTAGCTGAACTTCTTCTTCAAGAACAACTTCAATTTCAATTTCCTTCATGGGATTCCATTCGTGACACCAAATTCTCTTCTCTTTGCAAAACATACCTCTTCACATCTAACTTTTCTTACCTTTGCACAATAATTACATCATGGCCGCCACACACAAATCCTGGTTTTTTTTTTAAATTTTTATTTTATTTTCTTTCACTGTTCTCAACCTCTCTTCATTTGAACACAAACACTTTTATTTCATTTAACTTACGAAGTCTACAACTCCACACACCAACCTTATTTTCTTATACACAACTTCTTCTCTTTCCCACAAACTAAAATAACACCAATATTCCTTCAATGGATTACTCCCTTCTTGGATGTGGCCTTTGGCATAACTCCAACTTGTGGGTTTATTTTCTTCCATACTAATTTAAAGGGGTGGAAGCATAGACATGATACAGACCATGAATTTTTTAACATCAAAAAAGGAAATCAGAAGCAAGCATTGAAACAATAATATTTACAAACACAAATCTAACTCCTCAAAGTTAAAACATGTTTCATTCCTCCTCCTCTTCTTACCAAAATATATTACATAGAATAACTAGACTGTTGTTTTTCAAAAACTTGAGATGCAAAGTGTGTCATCTCTAGATCCTTCTACATCATAGGAAATGGTTCCTACTATATAGGCTTATTCAACATGATTATCCTTACATTATTATAGGTGGAATATTAAGTGTCTACCTACCTACCTAAGAGTACATTAGGATAGACACACAACTTATGAAATTATCATGATTTGATATGAATGATGGAGGGAGGGATTAACCGCACCTACCAACAATATCAACATCAACATGGACTGTATCAACATCAATATCACTAACTAACAACATCTTTTAGATGCCATCACTCAACATGTGGGTCCAGCACCCAAAAAAGAGGAACCAACCACCGAAGATTTTTTAAATGAAGAATATGATTCTTACAATATATTTACAGATAATAATCCAGGGCACTATTTCCTAAAGGTTGATATGTGAAAATTTTATTGCTTAGATCCCTTGGATTGGGTTACCCAAATGGAACACTAATTTTTTTCCATCAAATTAAGGATAACCTTTAAAATTTAAAAATTGGGGTCTTATATTTAGATTCAAAACATTGGAAATGGTGGTAATGATACTAGAAATATTATCGTCATTGTGTTCCTTAGAGCCAATTTGTGAAGAAGGATCCTTGATAATTTTGAATGTGACACTCACTACTTAGGAATTTTGACTAAATTACGCCTAAGTGACATAATTATGGACTATATTACAACCTTCAAGTGATTAACAATCCACATAGATGGCCTCTCTAATTTATTTTTAAGGGAAGGTTTAATTAGTGGCCTAAAAGAGGCAATTACAGAACATGTCATAATGTAGTGCCCCATAACATGGTTGGAAACTTGTGATAGAGATAGACAATCCAAGATGGTGATAGATGATCAAACCTGTCACGTCCCCAACCCTCATACCGATGATGGAGATGATGCGACTAGGCTGCTCTTGCTAATAAATGGGCAATCTAGCCCCATGAACATGATAATTAAAAATATTTTGAATTAAAATCATACATAGAGGAGTTATACATTCAAATACATAGTGGAATAAAAACACATTCATTGAAGCATTCAACATGTTCATATTAATTCATAAAACAATTAGTTGTAGAGATTAAGCATAAGAATACTTATCTTGGAAAGAAGTTGGCCTGCAACTAGCTATGTCACTGCAACGTTCCACCCAACCATGGGCTAGTGTGCTCATCAATATCTCAGCATCACTTCCAACCCCGATCTGGGCATGATTCCATAAGGAACTAGGGAACAACAGGTTTACACATGACAATACCATACATCCAGAGTCAAGCCAATGCACAGTTGGCTTTCATATATTGTCCAGCCAAGCCAATAAGGAATTTTGTTTCAAAGGATGCTAAGGAAACAACCCAACAACATAGGGGTTCATTGGACTTACTCAGGCAAGACACACTTTTCATCAAACACATAGTCAACCATTTAATCAAACACAACCACACAACTGCTGGGTATGAACAGAACATTTCTTGGAAACCAAAATGAAATGGTTGGGGGGGAAATAACCCTGCATGAGAAAAAACGATTCCTGGAAATGTTCTTGGGCTTCTCAGAGGTAAAACACCTCATCAAAGCCTCAGATCGTGGATCTATTCTCCCATCTGCTGGCCATGACCAAAAATGACTTAGTAAAATGGGGAAACCCACTTCGTGGGATAAATACTTTTTCACCAAACATTTTTGGGCATCGTAGGAGCTGAAATGACCTCCATGCACACCCAAATCATGGGCCTCTTTTTCCCATTCGTTGAACCACACAAAAAGGGGTTTCCTAGATTTGATAAATTAGGGAAAATGAAACAAAATGTGAGGGAAGCTCCTAGTTTGATCACAGAGGAAAAACGACCTCCTTAAACCCAAAAATAATGGCCCATTTCTTTCCATTCACCTAGCAACACAAAACAAATTCTGAGCATGGAGAAGTGAAGAAACGACAACAAATCGTGAGGGAGAATGCTTGAGCTATCTCAAGATGCATGAACAAGCCTCCACATCCATGAGAAATCATGAGGAAATGAAAGACATGGGTTGCTAATGGCTTGGGCATGCATTTCCAATCATTTACTTCCCCAAGAATCCAAAAACATGTTTTCCAAAAACGGATGACTTCCCAAATTCGAATTTGACCTCCATACCTTTCCCATCCCAAGCAAATAACTTCCTTAACCAAATTTAGATGACTGGGAACAAAATGAAAAAATGGGTAGTTGACAACTTATGGGTTTTCCCTTAGACATTTGGCTTTTCCCCATAGGGTCAAAGGTTTGAATACCCCCCCCCTCCCTTTTCCTTGTGAAATCATGCCCCCGTGTCTTTCACGTTGCGATGCATATCTAGTTGTGGTATTTTTATTAATTTTCATTTTTCATGATGTCTCAAACATATTGTTTCGGGCTAGTGTTAGTTTTTCAACATTAATCTAGCATTATGTTAGGATCTTTACTGAGAGAACAACAAGTACATCAATCAAACACAAGAGACAATGAACATGGTTTTTTTCATCGGGGAAACCATAAATGGAGAAAACCCTGCAACTTCCTCAGAGATAGAATCAGCACAAGATGTTAAACCCCAAAACAATAAGATGCACTCCTGATAGCAGTAATCTTCTTCTTGTCTAGCCCTAGTGTCTTCTCCTTCCTCAACTATGCGCTACACTTGAGTGTGTGAGTGATGTGTGCTAAATAGAGACCCCAGCTCTCTATTTATACTAATCTCGACATGAATAAAACCCTACCAGGGCTGACCTCTACTAGGAGAGTCTAATAACCCTAGTGCCCTAGAACTGCGAGGACTTTAACCCTTACACAATCGGAGAGTTACCCACTATGACTTGACATGACTTGTTTACATTATTGATTATCCTGATCGGAACATTGGGGCATGACAACATGACTCAATTACAAAATAGATACATCCTGGAATAAACGTTGGGTTACAATACATAAGATACATAGATGAATAAATTCCGAAGTTACAAATACATCAACACTCCCTCTTAACTAGGAAGGTATTCTTTTGACACAATTTTCAGCACTGGTCTTCTTCTCTGTATCAACTGGATCATCTCGTCATTTGCATCTTGAGTCTTCCGAGTCTTCAAGTCATCTTCATTCTTTGAATCTGGATCATCTCTCGATCTGGATCATCATGGGACATCATCATTGGATCTAGATCATCTCTCTATCTGGATCAACATCACTGGATCTATATCATTACTCGATCTAGATCAATATCACTGGACTGGATCTGGATCATCACTCGATCTAGTTCTGGATCTGGATCATCACTCGATTTGGATCATCACTGCTAGATCTAGATCATCACTCGAGTTGGATCTCTCGGAGTCATCATAACTGGATCTAGATCATAGCTCGATCTGGATCTCATCTGGTCATCTTCATGTGTGTGCTATCTCGTCATAGGAAGTTCTATAGAGCCATCCTTATTTCATGCTGGCTGTAGGCCTAGCCATCAGGTAGGTATTTTTCCAGCACTTACATCTGACCTACTCATCAGAAAGGCATTCCCAACACTCACATCTGATCATGTAGTAAACTATAATCACATCAGAAAGGCCCCATACTCACATCTGTCATGGAAGGAACTGAATCCTCTCACCATGATAGAATGTCTTGCCCTTACATCTGACATGGAAGGAACTGAATCCTCTCACCATGATAGAATGGCCCGCACTTACATTGGTCATGGAAGGAACTGAATCCTCTCACCATGACAGAATGGCCCGTGCTTACATCTGTCATGGAAGGAACTGAATCCTCTCACCATGATAGAAGGGCATGCACTCACATATGACCTAGAAGGAACCAAATCCTCCACCCTCGTCAGAAAGGCCCCCAGTCCCAGACTGAGCTACCCGGTAATGGACCAGGTTCCTCCACTCTCCCGGAGAGTGGCAGTTGCCCTTACATCTTGCCTACTCGATATAATGGATAGCACTCATATTTGACATGGAAGGAACTGAATCCTCTCACCATGATAGAATGGATTATCCGTTACAGATGACCTACTCGTTAGAATGGATTTGGATATTTAGCACTCATATCTAACATGGAAGGAACTGAATCCTCTCACCACGACAGAATGGCTCAGCCCTTACATCTGACCCACTTATTAGAATGGCTTTGGGACTCATCACTTTCCCTTGGAGGAAACCTTGATCTGGAGAACACCAAGCTTCTCCCTGAAGTACTCAAACTTCACTCTGGCCAATGGCTTCATTAACACATCAGCTATATGTTCCTCCATCGCAACATACTGGAGCTTCACTGCTCCTCTTTGCACCATATCCCTGATATAGTGATACTTGATCTTGATGTGCTTCGACTTGTCATGGAACACTGGATTCTCTGGTTGTCATAGTGTATACAAGTCGCATCCATCTGGAGATCAAATAAATCAGATAGTAGCTTCCTCAGCCATACTACCTCATAACTAGCTGAACAATATGCGACATACTCTGCTTCAGCTATACTCAGTGCCACACAAGATTGCTTCCTACTAAACCAAGAGATCACACCTGATCTCATACTGAAGCAACACCCTGAAGTGCTCTTTCTATCGATGGCACTACCTGCCCATTTTGAATTAACATAACCCTCCAGGTTAATATTCTGATTTGCATCGTACTTGAGCCCATAATCAACTGTACCCCTCAGGTACCTCAGAATATGCTTTAAAACAATCAAGTGAACATTTCTCGGATCTGTCAAGAACTGGCTCAAGGTGTTCATAGCAAAGCAAATGTCTGGTCTCATGTTCGTCAAGTACATCAATGACCCAATCATCTGACGATACATTGTAGCATCAACCGGCTCTGATGAAGCATCACTCAAGAGCTTCAGGTTCGGTGCCATAGATGTGGCCATAGTCTTGCAGCCCATCATCCCAAACCTCTTCAAGATCTCTACTACATACTTCCCTTGTCCAAGGAATATTCCATCCGCACTCTGCCACACCTCCATACTTAGAAAGTAATGCATCATACCCAAGTCCTTCATCTCAAACTCAGCAGCAAGCTTTCTCTTCATATTAGTAATCAACCCATTTGAACCTGTCACGAACAGATCATCTACATATAGTAGAAGCATCATTGGGTTTCCATCTTCAACCTTGTAGTAAAGGTTGGAATCTGCTTTACTCTTGGTAAAGCCCAAACTGGATAGAAAGCTATCAATTCTATCGTACCATGTCCTGGGTGCCTATTTCAAACTGTACAGGGATTTCTTCAATCTGCATACATGAGACTCCTTGTCATGTGTCTCAAAACTGAGTGGTTGTTCTACATACACTTCCTCTTCCACTACACCATCAAGAAAGTAGTCTTGACATCCATCTGGTGTATCTTCCATTTCATCACTGTAGCCAGAGCAAGTATTGATCTAATGGAAGTGTATCTGGCTACAAGTGCAAAGGTTTC
Source organism: Pseudotsuga menziesii (assembly GCA_001517045.1). Classification (NCBI taxonomy): domain Eukaryota; kingdom Viridiplantae; phylum Streptophyta; class Pinopsida; order Pinales; family Pinaceae; genus Pseudotsuga; species Pseudotsuga menziesii. Next base: position 73,417 of record LPNX011156598.1, read on the forward strand.
TTCATAGTCTATTCCCTCTTTTTGAGAGAAAACTCAAGCTACAAATCTTGCCTTGTATTTTTCAATGCTACCGTCTGTAGCATGTTTGATCTTGTAGATCCATTTGGAAGTTACAACTGACTTCCCATCTAGTCTTGGGACAACATCCTAAACATCATTCTTCATGATCGATTGGTACTCTTTGATCATAGCATCCTTCCATTCTTTTCGTTCTGCCGCTTCTTCATAACTGGAAGGTTCTTTATCAATGAAGTCACATAGTAAAGCTACATACCTGGAACAGGATCTGGTCCTCTTTCTTTCTCTGTGATTCTCTTTTGGAGCCCCATATATTTCCACACCTTGGATAAGTTCTCGTACCCAAGTAGGTTTCCTCTTATGAGGATTCTTCTCCAGAGGTGGATCTATAGGTCTTTGTGGTTCTTCAAATTCTCAATCTTCTTCTTGAGTTTCTTCATTCATGGTTGTATCATGAATTCTAGGTGCTTCTACTTCTTCAGGTTCTTCAGTAGGTCTCTTTCTGGATTTGTTGTAAGTTGTGTCTTCATCAAATGTCACATCCCTACTGATGTCAATATTCTTGTATCCTAGGAAATATATTCTGTAAGCCTTCGAGCTTTCGGAGTATCCCACAAATATACCCTTCTTTCCTGAAGGATCTAATTTAGTCCTCTTCTCCTTTGGAATGTGGATGTACACAGGACAAAAAAATATTCTGAGATGGCTGACTTCTGGTTTCTTGCCGGAGAAGACTTCTTTAGGAGTCTTGTTATTGAGTAATCTATGTGGAGTACGGTTCTGTACATACACCGCTGTTCTGGCAGCTTCTGCCCAAAGATGCATAGGAAGCTCTTGATCATGAAGCATTGCTTTTGCAGCTTCCATGATAGTTCTATTCTTCCATTCTACAATCCGAGTCTGTTGTGGATTGTAAGGAGTGGACAACTCCCTCTTAATCCTTGATTCTTTGCATATCTCTTTGAATTCATTTGAAGTGAATTCTCCACCATTATCTAATCGAATGGTCTTGATCTTCTTTTCAGTATGGTTCTCGATCAAGGCTTTGAATTCCTTGAACTTACTGAATACTTCGTCTTTGTTCTTCATGAATTAAACCCATGTCTTCGTAGAAAATTCATCAATAAAAGAAACATAATATGCATACCCACTTAGAGAGTTTGATGACATAGGACCACATACATCCGAGTGGATGATTTCCAAGATTCCTTTTTCTTTGCTTTCACTGCTTGGAAATGTCTTCTTTGTATTCTTTCCTTTCACACATCCTTTGCAGGCCCCATCATGTTTTGCTTGGATTTCTGGAAGACCTTCGACAACTTTGCTTGTGATAGGTAGTGCTCTATAATGCACATGTGCAAGCCTTCTATGCCAAAGTTCACTTGGCTCTAATGTGTCATGTATCAAGGCTTGTTCTAGATGGCCATTCAATTTGTATAATCCTCCTTCTTTTTCTCCAATCACTACCACATCATCGATAGTATTTCCTTTTGGCCACATGATGACTTGACCATCTATGAATGCAACCCACATTCCTTTTGCATCTAATACTGATATGGAGAGAAGGTTCTTCTTGATTCCTGGCACAAACAATACTTCTTTCATTGTTAGAGATTTTCCAGAATCTAACTTATCTGAAGATTCCCCACTACCTTTTATTGGATATTGGTAGTCATCTCCTAGCTTTATCTTGTGAGGTGATTCATGTTCTGACAGTCTCACAAAGGATTCCTTGAATCCAGTCATATGTTTGGAATCCCCACTGTCTATAAGCCAATCATTACTACCATGAGTAATGTTACCTATGAGAGCTGATATCAGAACATATTCATCCTCGCTTGAAGAATCTTCACTTTCATATCTGGATCTCTCCTTGGATGGTTCATCATCCTCTGCAGCATGAGCATGATGTCTTCTTTTGTTGCTCTTCTTTACTATCTTTTGTTTGTTAGGACAATTCCTTGCATAGTGTCTTGCTTCATCACAATAATAGCATATGATCCTAGATACATATCTTCTATTGTTATCTTTGTGAGAGTGCTTACCTATAGAACTATGAGGTCTTCTATTTCTTGACTTGGGGTGTACCGTAAGAGCTCGGTCTTCACTTCCCATCTTCTCTTATCGAGCTGCTATCCGAGCTTCTTCTTGAGAGAACTGTTCCCATAGTCTGCTGAACTTGACTAACTTCTTCCTAGCACATATTCCTTGGATGAAAGAATCCCATGACCTAGGAAGGCCATTCAATGTAGTCATTACAATCTCTGCATTTTCCACTTCTTCATCAACTACTTCTAATTTCTCTTCGATATGAGAAACTCTTGTGAAGTAATACTGAATTGTTTCTGCATTTTGAATCTTCACATTCTTCAGTTGGTTTCTCAAGGTCATCTTTTGGTTTATGTTCTTCCCTTCAAACAATTTGGTTAGGGAATCAAAAGTGTCTTGAGAGAGGACACCTGTGGGATAAGGTGATCCTTGATAGAATCAACAATGATCGTATTTTCCATAACCATATTCTTCTTATGTAAGGCCTTTGTCTCATCTCCCTCTGGAACTGGAACCTCCTCATGGATGTAGGAGTCTAACTCATTTTCTTCCAGGACCAGGGAGATCCTATACTTCCAGGCTCAGAAGTTATCAGCTCCCTCAAGCTTTTCATCAAGCTTGGTATGATGAGACATCTTAGCTAAGAACTTCAAATGGAAATACAAAATATTTTAGATCTTACCAGGTTCAAGATGTCAAATCTGAAACTTGAGCTAAAATCCTGTAGAGTTGGTTCAGGAGCAAATTAGGGTTTTGCTTTTCTAAAGTTCTATCCACCCAAATGCCTTGAAATTTGTCCCTAACTTCGATTTTGGGGAGGGGATCAATCCAGGCCTGCACTCATTGAAAAATTCCTCTTCTATGAAAATCCCTAATTTTCGACAGTAGTGACAGGTCCAAAACTGAAAAACCTCAGAATTGGATTATGCTTCGACAGAAAGATGTGCCCTAAGTAGGAGAGCTATTCCACCTTACTTTTGTTGAAAATATGTGGAGGAATATCCACAAACTAGGAAGCCCTAGTTCCCGTAGCTGCATAGTGTCTTCTTCTCAGGTTAGCCCTGATACCATGTTAGTTTTTCAACATTAAGCTAGCATTATGTTAGGATCTTTACTGAGAGAACACCATGTACATCAATCAAACACAAGAGATAATGAACACCGTGTTTTTCATCGGGGAAACCATAAATCGAGAAAACCCCGCAACTTCCTTAGAGATAGAATCAACACAAGATGTAAAACCCCAAAATAGTAAGATGCACTCCCGACAACAGTAATCTTCTTCTTGTCTAGCCCCAGTGTCTTCTCCTTCCTCAACTATGCGCTACACTTGAGTGTGTGAGTGATGTGTGCTAAATAGAGACCCTGACTCTCTATTTATACTAATCCCAACATGACTAAAACCCTACTAGGTCCAACCTCTACTAGGAGAGTCTAATAACCCTAGTTCCCTGGAACTGCGGGGACTTTAACCCTTACACAATCGGAGGGTTACCCACTATGACTTGACATGACTTGTTTACATCATTGATTCTCCCGATCGGAACGTCGGGGCATGACAACATGACTCAATTACATAATAGATACATATCGGAATAAACATCGGGCTACAATACATAAGATACATAGATGAATACATTCCGAAGTTACAAATACATCAACAGCTAGCACATAAACCATCACCATCGGGTTTAATTGCTGAAACATACAACACTAAATCCATGGTGGGTCCTTTTCCTTGAGATCCACACCACAATTTAATACAATATTTATATCATATGTAATTTAATACCATGAGGCCAAAACTAGGGTGTTACAATCCCCTCCCCCTTCAAGAGCATTATCCTTAGTGATTTACAAAAAATTGACAAAATGCTACACTAGCACCTCCCTCAGTGCCCTGCAAAATTGAACCAAAAATGGATGTGCCAATTGCATGGCATCCTCAAGTTCCCTTATAGTCATATCAAGACCGCCGTGCTTCCTCTGTACCTTTACCTATAGAATGGTACGGTCTGGAACTCATATTTGGTTCCACTTCGTGGTTGTCATGCATACGAACTCCTCCAAGTCCTTGATTGGGTGCATCAGTACACACCACATAATATTTTCTATGTCTTGGAGAATCCTTCTCCTCATCTTGGAACATTTCCAATGTCTTTGGCAACCAACAATACCTATGCTCAAGCAATGAGTCAATTCCAATGTTAGTATTCACAAGATTTTCCCAAAATCATAGATGAATCACATGCACATGTATATTGACATAAAATCAATAAGAAGTTTCCAAGTGAACCAAATACTTATCTTGCATAAGTATCTTCTTTTGGTTCCAAAGGTGTTCGACTGGGATTTATACAACCATGGAACTTACAACCATGCCCCACCCCACACCTGGGTGTACATTAAAGGTAGCCAAATTTCTGCAAGCATCGGATCATCTGAAAATACCTCTCAACCGAGGTCTGACAACTCTGTTCCCGAGCCCAACACCTCTTCGGGTGCTTAAATGGTAGTTCTGTTCAAGAACCTACACCTCCTCTAGGTGTTTACCAAGCTCAAGTGGTTCCCTTCTGAACACCACAATGAATTTAATTCATATGTCATATTCCTTCCTATAGGATGCAATCTATAACAATATTTTCAAAACCATGGTTGCATCATATGCTCATGTATTTTTAAAGAAAATCAATAACAACAAATGTTTGATAAGTAAACCAAATACTTATCTGCATAACATCTCCCAACCGAGATCTGGTCAACCCTGCTTTAGAGCCTAACACCTCCTTGGGTGCTCAATGGAAGCTCTAATTTACAGGTCTAGCACCTCTTCTAGTTATCACCAATTCTCGGGTGCTTTCTTTCCAGGAAACATAACAGATTAATTCATATGTCATATTCAATTTCACAGGATTGATTTCTTAACAAGATTTTCAAAATTTTAGCTGAATCATTATGTGCATGTGTAATTACAGAAAATCAACCAGTATTTTCCAAGTAATCCAATACTTATTTGTATAGCATCTCTCAACTAAGATCTAGTCAGCCCCGCTTTAGAGCCTAACACCTCCTTAGGTGCTTAATGATAGTCGTAGCTTAAGGGCCCAACACCTCCTCCAAGTGCTTACCAATGCTCAGGCGCTTCCTTTCTAGATATCATAATACCTAGGGGTTATTCTCTTCATGGAGCCCCCACTCTTGTGACAGTTCCCTTATGGTGTGAATGTGTGCAGAAAGAAGTCTAACTGGATGTCTTACACCCTAGGTGTCCCTAGTGATGCATACTAGTGCCTAGCTGGCATGGGGGGAAGCTATGTACCCATGAAGTACATCCTTCCAGAGGAGCCATGTACTCCATGTACAAGTTTCCATTGTCTCACCCGCATTACATATAGACATGCAATTTACATCAGATGTCATTATAAAATTTCAATCATAGGTTTTCAAACCTATTCCAGAGACATCCCTCCGAGAAGCTATGTACACCCCATACATACTTCTGAGGAGCCATGTACACACAATACATATTTTCCTCATCTCACCTGTGTTACATACAAGCATGCATTTGATATGAGATGTCATCATAAAAAAAATTGCAATCATAGGTTTTCAAACCTATTCCAAGCACATCCCTCCGAGAAGCTATGTATCCAAATACATCCTTTCGAGGAGCCATGTACGTCCAATACATATTTTCATTGTCTCACCTGTGTTACACACAAGCATGCAGTTCATATGAGATGTCATCATAAAAAAATTGCAATCATAGGTTTTCAAGCCTATTCCAAGCACATTCCTCCGAGAAGCTATGTATCCAAGTACATCCTTCCAAGGAGCCATGTACACCCAGTACATCCTTCCAAGGAGTTATGCATCCCAAACACATCCTTTCAAGAAGCTAAGTACCCCAAGGGCGTACTTCCATCATCTCACCTATGTTACATACAAGTATGTAGTTTACCTGAGATGTCATCATAAAATTTTAATCATAGATTTTCAAATCTATTTCATGCATTCATGATTTACCAAATATCAAACGATTAATAACATTGATACTCAAATAAAAATATGAGTTCACATTTATGCTTCCTCCAGAAAATAATTTCTTTTTGCAACCATGAGGCCATCCTCATGTTGTTTGGATTTTGCAAGTGGGGAGTACTCATCCCTTACTTACACATGCTTCCCAAAACCTAGACATTCGCATACAACATGTCATCTTGACACAATTTTAAATCAGCCAAACATCCACATTTAGCATCAGGGAACTTCAAACATCAAGCAATACAAGACAAGCATATCCATGGTAAGCATGATTCAAAACCATCACAAGATATAATAGTCTCCCATAATCAACAGAAAAACTTGCAATCTAAAGTTTCAAAATATATCCTCAGTTATGAGATCCTTCTCATGGCACATGGAAGCTTCCCACCCTAGGTTTCATTGGGCACAACCATACTGCTCTGCTTAGGTCATTCTACATGCAGTATTTAGGAAGTCCCCATATGTATGCTCATACACACAAGGGCCATTCCCTCATGGAACTAAAATTTCACATGCAATCTTCCTTAGCCGATACATAGACTCCACTTTACCTACAAAATATCCTTCATTGAACTTGTTGCAATGTCCTACAAGTCCCACAAAAGATATTACATTTGTTAACCTTCTTGGAGCAGACCAACTCATCATGGCCTCAATCTTTTTAGGGTCTACAAATATTCCTTTATCTGAGATAAAGTGACCCAAATAATGAATTCTATATTTATGGAAGTCACATTTGCTCAAACCTGCATACAACTTATGCTTCCTGAGCAATTTCAAAGTCAGCCTCAAATTTTCCACATTTTCTTACTCATTCTTAGAATAAATAAGAATTCCATCAAGGAGAATAAGAACTAACCTGTCTAGAAACTTACTAAGAATATTATTCACGAGGAACATAGATGTAGATGGTGCATTTGTGAAACCAAATTATACCACTATAACATCTTAAGATCGATACCTTTCTTTGAAGGTTGTCTTATGAACATATTCATCCTTGATCCTTACTTGCAGGTAACCAGACCTTAAGTCAATCTTGGAAAACACCTTTGATCTTCTCATTTGATCAAAGATGTCATCGATCCTAGGCAAAGTATACTTGTTCTTCATAGTGACTTTGTTCAATTGTCTGAAACCAATACACATCCAGAGTGTATCATCTTTCTCTTTCTCAAACCAAACTGGTGCTCCCCACAAGGACACACTTGGCCTGATATACTTATTTTCCCAAAACTCTTGTAGCTGCATCATCAGCTCTAGCAAGTATGTTGTACTCACTCTATAGGGTGTCTTGGACACTAGTGCTTTACCTAGCACGCGTTCGATTGCAAAATCGATGTCCCTCTTTGGGGGAAATCCTGGAATTCCATTAGGAAAGACATTCCCAAATTTCGGCAACACCTGACAACCCTACAACCTAAGAGCATCATTTCCTCCAAAACATGAGTTGCATATAATCTGCAATGTTTCCCATAGAACTTCTTCAGTTTCATTATTGAAAAATCCTATTGGAGATCACTTTTTGGAATGCCTTTCACAAGCTTTGATTTATGTGTTTCCAACCAATTCATTCCAGTGAGGACATCATAGGATTCAAGTGGCAGAACATTTAGCTCTGCACGGGTGACTAATCCATCCATGACCAATGGAAATTCCTTTACCACCTCACTAAATTCCTCCTGGTTCTAGTGGCTAGTTGAACTAACCATGGCCTTCTATGCTTTGACTTCTTCAAAGTGCACATATCACAATTCTTGGGGTGATATAGCTGTGAGTGGATCCAAGGTTAATTCAAACAGAAACAGTTTGCTCATCAATCTAACCCTCAACTTCCACCATAGTTGATTGATGATCTTCCTTTGCTGATTTAGGAGGTGATAAGGTTTGAAACCTTTCTTCCTTGGGTCAAGCTTCACATTCTTCTTGTGAGAATTTCTCGTACTCCCTTCCATCATAGGTTGATCACCTTCTTGAAACAATATATCCCCTTCCTATGTCATTATATATTTCTTCCCATGTCAATGGTCCAATTTTATCTTTACTCAAGCATCCATCCTATGCTTCACAACCTGCATAGATACACCATCTAAATGTGCTTCAATACCATCTTCATATGGTGTCCCTTCATCTATATAAGAATGATGTTCTTCTTTATAGAAATTTCCTTGTACATTTCTTTTTCTCCCTTTATCTTTGTATCATCTTTAACTGACTACCTTAGGGGGAGGATAGGGGTCAAGGGTGCTTTCCTCCTTGTATATTTTTCCACTACAGGGCGGGTCGAGGGCAGCGAACTCATTTTTTTTTTGTAAATCCTTCGATTTCATGCAATCTGGCGCATAATCTCACTGTGAATTTTCACTTTCTGACCCTTATAGATCTCACTGAAAAACCAGCTAAAATTCTCCGTTTCGACGAATTTTCCATTTTCCTCTAATCGATGAACTCACCAAAAGTTTTTGGATCTGTCGGCTCGATTCATCTTTTCCTTTCGACGTGTCAGCAAACTCCTTCATTTTTTCTCTAATCGAAAAAACTTGCCAATCTTTCTGGCGTATCGAAAAAATTCCAATCTTCCACCCGACATGTGTCAGTTGAAACTCCCTAAGTTTTCGGATGCGCATCGATGAAACTCAGTTGACGTATTGGAAAACTTCACTGATTTTTTTCGATCGAACCTTTCGCTATGTTGAAAAAATTTCAGAATTTATTTTGATTGATCCTTCTGTTGTGTTGGAAATTTTCAAAGTTTTCTTCCAGTTGAACCTTTCACTGATGTATTGGAAAAAATTTCTGATTTTTTGTTTTTGGCAATTTTCCCAACACTTAGAAAAATTTTCATCTTTTCTTTGCTGTTGATGAAAATATCAGCATCCATCCAACATGCATCATCTTCAATATTCCTTTCATGTAGACATGTATCGGCTCCGCTTCGATAACTCAACCGACATGTGTCAGCTCGCCTTCGTCCAACTTAGCCTATGGGCAATTTCCATACTTACAAAATTTTTGAAACATTTTGAAAAATTTATCTGTCTTTCTCTTCATCGGCTCCAATTGGCCAACGAAGCTGGAACAGTCGTTGTGACTTTTTCGACTCCATTTAGCCAACTTAGTCACTGTATTGGCTCAACTTTGGCTAACTGAGCCGACAAGCAAATTCCAATACTTAGAAAATTTTAGTAATTTTCTTCCTCATCGACGTAAGTTAGACTTTCTCACCGACACAGTCGCTACAACCTCGTCAGCTGCATTCAGCCAAATCAGCCAACGTATTACCTCGAATTCTCCCAACGCAACTGACATATTGGCAAAACTCACCCAGTTTTGCTGACATGCAAATTTTCTTCAAGGACTTTTAAAAATTTCTGAATTTTTTTTCTTTCTCTGCCTTCTTTGTCGGCTCAACAAAACTATCTCAGCTGACATGTGTCAGCTCCACTTAAGCTCTCTCAGTCGACATGTGAAAATATTCCAACAATTAGGGAAATTTCTGAAATTTTCTCCTATCTGTTTCTTTTCCTGCTGGCCACATAGGGTGATCCTGCCTCTTTCAACTGCTCAACTTGGCCCATTGAGGCCCAATGCTACAACACATATCTGATACCACACTGTCACGTCCCCACCCCTCATATCGATGATGGAGAGGATGCGACTAGGCTGCTCCTGCTATCAAACGAGCAATCTAGCCCCATGAACATGATAATGAAAATTATTTTGAATTAAAAGCACACATAGAGGCATTATACATGTAAATACACAGCGGAATAAAAGCACATTCATTCATTCATTTAATCATTCAACATGTTCATATTAATTCAAAAAAAAATTAGTTTGTAGAGATTAAGCACAAGAATACTTATCTTGAAAAACCTCATGTGGAGGAACCCTAAATTTTCTTCCATGCCTCATTTCTCAATACCCCATGTTAGAAAAGAAGAATCGCAGAGCAATAAAAATAAACAATAAACAAGATGCAAATATTAAAACACATTACAAGAGAGACATATATATAACATGGTTCACCCAATAGGGGCTATGTCCACACTGAAATTGTTAGTACTTTATTATTATTTTGTCCAACAAAATTAAGGGATACAACCTGCAACAACCCTACTACACTTCCTCTTCACTCTCTCATGGTCTCTCTCTTACAATCAAAAAGATCGCTTTTACAATGCTACAATACAATACAAAACCATATTACAATGCCTTCCTTTTATAAAAGGAATACCATGGTAAAATACCACAAGCTTCCCAAAACCACAGGCTCATAAATCACCCATTATTAACCAAGCCATGACTATGAAATTACAAAATTTTACATGGCATTGTTTCCTATTTTTTTTGCTATGGGGGGCTCCCCCCGAATCCTTGCAAGGGGGGTCTCGTAAAATAGCCGCAGCCGCCATGGACCCCGTAAACGAATGTAGTGGGGGAACATCCCCCCTAGAACACCCCTTAAGGTGTTGGGATCCAAACACAGTTGAAATAACATCTTTGAATCATGAATATCAAGATCCACAACCAACACCCCAAACATTTAATCTCATAGATTACATCAAGTAGCACAAAACAATTGTCTTAATTAACAATGGCAACACCCTTGGTTTTATTCATAGGCAAGTGACAAAAAAAACCCATTGCTATGTATAGCCTATACCTTCTTTCAAAAATTTAATAGCAAATGGTGGTATGATGAAATGTAGGATTCATTGTGAAAATATGCTTCAAATGGGTGGTTACCATATCAAAACCCACATGCCATTCTATTGAAATGGGTGGTTGTGGTGTAATTCTAGGGGCATAATGGATTAGTAATATGTGTCTAGTTGCATGGATTACATGGATCTATATATGAGCTTCACTAAAAAGGGCACAAACATCATCTCAAGGGACTCAATTTAGGTTCTCTAGAAATTATCACCTCCTACATATATGGATAATTTATTGAAGGAAATCCACTTAGGTATTATGCACAATTCAAGTCCATCCAAGTCATGGAAACACTACCACAAAACATTCACCTCGACTTGTAGTTGGTTCTCTCTAAACATCAGCAGATTTTTGAAACACCTAAGAATTTACCACCGACTCATGGGGAGCATGAATATGGTATTCCATTAATTCCAAGTAGTAAACCACCCAATATATTCCCTTATAGGAACCCTTTTGCACAACATAATTAAATATAAAATACCATTCAAGTGCTATTGGAGGAATATATCATTGATAACAATACTAGCCCTAATTCCTCATTATTAGTTATGGTATTGGAAAAGGAGGGAACTTGGCACAAGTGTCTATATTTTTGGGCTCTCAATAAAATTAATATCAAGGATAAATTTCGTATTATGGTCTTTGATGATGTTTGGATGAAATTCATGGAGCCAAGTTCTTCACTAAATGGGACCGACATTCAAGATACCACCAAATAAGAATGACAAAATAAGACATCCCTAAGACAACTTTCCACACCCATGCAATCCATTATGAATATTTAGTCATGCCTATTGGCATTTGCAATGCCCCATCCAATTTTCATATCCTCAAGAACAAGATATTTGGACCTTTCCTCCATAATTTTGTGTTGGTCTTCTTTGATGATATCTTGATCTACAACGCAATATGGGTGCCATTGCCCCAATTATATTATTTCCAAATAAGACTACTTGCAAATAATGTTTCACCAACTTACTAGTTCCCTAGGTTGAGACCAATGTTATCAAAACCCAACCGGTTTGGAAAAAAAACCCCGGTTTGACCGGTTTACAAGCTTCACCGAGTCAAATCATGCACTCAAACCGTTTTTGGCCGGTTCCATACGAAATTGACCGGTTTCGAGGATGAACCGTCCGGTTCCGTACAAAACTGCCCGGTTTTCTCCAAACCGTCCAGTTCATAACAAAACCAGTCGGTTCTGTACAAAAACGCCAAGGACCCCCAAAAATAGCTAATTTCAAATTCTTTCAATAAAATAAAAAATAGGGTCCACGTGTGAGTTGTTTAATTGACCCACGACTCTTCTAATGTTATAAAAGGAGGCTCTCACCCTCCATATCAATCACATTTAATTGTGAATGGACTTGGGCCCTCTTCCACAACAAGAGGATGTGAACATTGATGTTGCAGTTAGAAAAGTGCCTTCAGGCCTATAGGGGAGTCAAGCCATGCTCTTGTTGAGGATGTAGATGATGACTCTAAGTCTGAGCATGAGGACTCAGATAATTATGATATATGATTAGAATCATTAGATTGTAGATTCTAGAGTCTAGACTGTAGGCATATGCTTATATTTTGACTTTAGAGGCCATTTATAACCTCTTTGTTGATGTACTTTTCTTTAGTTATGTATTTGCAATCGATGTTTTTTTAGTTTTATATGCTCTTACTTGCTATATGCTTGAGAAACTTGACATATTTATTTATAATGGTTTGAATTCACATGGATGCACATGGATATATATGTATTTTTTGAAAATATGTATGTTTGCTCAACCGGTTTTTTGATCCGGTTTGTTTCCCGGTTTTTGTCCGGTTCCGGTCTGGTTCCGGTTCCCAGGGTCGACCGGTTCGACCACCGGTTCGGTTCTGATAACATTGGTTGAGACAGAGACATAAATTTTGTAATAAGGGGATATGGGACCAAAAAGGACTTTATTTAACGTATTCACATTTAAATGGGCCACATAAATGATAAATGGTAATAAAATAACATGTCATGGGTTCATCAAGACACTTGGATGACTAGTTCTCCACACACTTGGCATGATCTTCCTCCAAATTCAAACACATGGGTAATATAAAATTATTGGAGGGTGATGTGGTGTCAAATATCATATAATGATCCAAGTAATTTGAATTGGTAAAGGAGAGTAACTCCCATGGAAGAGGAAGAGAATAGAAGACATTGTGTGCCACTTGGAAGGAGATTCCATGTACTCTATGACAACAAATGATGAAATATTTTATGACAAGTATGACAATTTAAGTTTTAATTGAATAAATATGGAAAATATGACATTATAGGGCCAAAAATATCTACCAATATTTCGAATTTTGGATTTAGAGGAAGCCATTCAAGTTGGGGAAAGAATTGGAGCATGAAGAGGAAGAAGAGTGTCATGAGAGTTACTAAACCACTAAGATGAGTTGGAGGAAGCCCGTGGAGGGAAATTCAACATTAGGAGGCCTCATGAAGTTAATAAAATGATTTCATGAGGAAGAGGAATATTTTTTGACCATTTTTTAATTGGCCTTAGGCATTTTGGAGAGCTTTTACTTGTCCACTGTACGGTGAATGTGCACTTTCCCTGCTTGTGAACCAATTTCGAGGGAATTGGATTTATTTCCAAGTTGGTTGATGGAAATTACATTAATAAATATAATTGGATATTAATGAATAGGTTTTATTTGCATTTTTAAGGTCCATACATTCGAATTCTCATCTAGCTCCCTATTCTCTCGTTCCTTCTTCTCTAGTCCCCCCACACTCTCATGTTGAGGGCACACTTGTTGGAGTGGTGCTTGCGTTTTGATGAGTATAGTTGATGCAAAAGATTTGATGTATGATGTATGGATCTATAATATCATGTACATAATATATGTAAGTCAAAATATCATAAATACATGTAATAAAGGCTTGCATTCCCATGCTCTTGAATGACTAGTTTTCATGGATTTGTCTTCAATATTGAAGTAGTTTTATATCAGATTTGTATGAGAGATATCCTATGAATTTGATGATATTTTGAAATGAATATATTATGTATTACTATTTAATTCCATGATGATATTCTCTATATCTTGGAATTCAATAAAATCCAGTCTGAAATCCTTGCATTCCCATGCACTTGAATGACTAGTTTTCACGTATTTGACTTCCACTTTGGAAGAGTTGTATATCAGATTTATATAAGGAATTTTCATTGAGTTTGATGATTATGGGGAAACCATAAATTATGTATGAATCTATAATTACATTATCACATTATTTGTAGCTCTAAATCCAAGAAAATCTAGTGTGAAAGGCTTGCATTCACATGCTTTTGAGTCACTAGTTTTAATGTAATTGGCTTCAAGCTTGAAAGAGTTTATACCAGACTTGTATGAGGCATGCTATATTATGTTTAATTCTGTTGGGGAATCCATTTTTATAATTTTTATAGTATATATATTTCATTTCATTATCTTAACCATTCAATCTACTTTTCATGTGTCAAAATCGAGCTATCAATACCATTTTCCCTTAAGCAATTTCACTGAAAGTTATCAAACGAATGTGAAAATATATAACCAGTTTGAAGAACTAATAACCATGTGTAATGATATTGCATGAGGTATTATATCAGTCCCCATACTCTTATTATAAATTTTGGAGGGCTGTACATGAGTTGGGAAGCCCTTTTGGCCTACACCTTAGGGGGGATTTCATCACAATTTCCTAGTCATTTTTCCCTTTTTGTCATCAACCCCAAACAAAGTTGCAGAGGTATTAAGTAAGTCATAAATTTTTAAAATAATATATTTGGAGGTGTTAATACTCACCGTAAAATTTTCTTTAAAATTCGAGACCATTTGGAGTTAGTTGGAACTCCCTAGAGTCGTGAATAACAAAGCTCGAAATTGACCAAAATTATGCAAACATGAATAACACGTCAAATGAGTTTTGTGATTCTAACATTGAGTGTATAAGGTATGTTAGGATTGTTTAAATCCCATAAAATCCCTCCACAATAAATTTGGAAAGGTTTAGTGGCGTTGGGAACCAAACCTAGAAAGACTAATTAAGCTTGAAAATGCCCAATTTGTAATTTTCTCCAAAATTCCAAAAAAGGAACATTACAGTGGTTTCAGAGCATGGTTTGAACCTACTGATGTTATGGATGATAGAGATGAATTTAATAAACTCATGAATTCATATTTTGTTGATACGACTAATCAGATTATGCAAGGGTTCAAATTGGT
This sequence comes from Pseudotsuga menziesii, assembly GCA_001517045.1. Classification (NCBI taxonomy): domain Eukaryota; kingdom Viridiplantae; phylum Streptophyta; class Pinopsida; order Pinales; family Pinaceae; genus Pseudotsuga; species Pseudotsuga menziesii. The sequence continues at coordinate 88,498 of LPNX011156598.1, forward strand.
GGCTAATTAACATAAGGGTAAGATGGCAGCAGGGGGTAATAGTAGTTTCCATCAAGGAGAGACACATAATACCATTATTTTTGAAGACTTTAATGATTTTTAATATGTATTTAGGAACAATAAGGAATATGTACTGATTAAGGATCAATAAACAATCCACAAGTATGGAGGAGACCAAGGAGCCACCAAGTTCTCTGGGTGGTGATGCAGAAAAAACATTACATCAAGAGGATCAAAAGTCACTCCCAAGTGACTCTAAAAAATATGAAGAAACATAGAATGAGAATTAAGAGAAGTCCCTTGAAGCTATTTAATATCATTCCAAGACACATACTACTATTGACATGGACCAAAGAACATCTATTGAGGGATGCTTGAACTATGAAGGAGTACTTACTTATGGGTGCTCACAACTCTATGTTGGTGACATAGAGATCAGATTTGAAAATTTTGTTGAAGGAAAAATTTCTAATGAGCTTAAAGATGAAGACCTTGTAGCACCTAATGAAGAACCAAGCTCAACTTCCCCATCACCACTTGAGCTTCAAGAAGTTGATCAAATAAAGAAGAAAGAGGAAGAGGAGGTTCACTCCCATGAACCATCATTCATTGAAGGGTCTTTGAAGATGAGTGAAGTGAATATCCATGAGGCCCTTAGCATAATCCATGAAACTAAAGCATTGGTATCAAATATTCTTGGAAAGTTTCTTCATTGGAGGAGCCATCCTTCCTTAAATACATGTAGAAGATTTAATGACAAATGTGCAACATTGAAGGTAATTTCACGTCTTTGTTTTTTGATAGAAACAAATTGGTCATCGAATATTCTTCTTGGGTATTGAAAGCATTGGTCATTGACTCTTGATCTCAATTGAGTCGAGCTTCATGAGATAGAAGGGATCTAATCAATTCTTCTAGGGTGAACTAAGACAAATCTTTTGCTTCTTCTATGGAAGTCACTACCACACCAAATTTATTGGTGAGACACCTTATAATCTTATGAAAAAACTACCTTATGTTCTAGAGGTTCTCCATAGGATTGAAATTGAGTTACAATGCCTGAAACCCTAGTCATAAATTGATCTATAGTTAATGTTTCCTTCATTTTCAAACTTTCAAATTGAAGTCGAAGAGCTTGCAATCTTACCACATTTACTCGGAATGTTCCTTTGTAGGAGGATGCAAATAGATTCCAAGATTGATGTGCGCTGATAGCTCCAGAGATCCATGGGAAAATGGACTTCTCAATGTAGCTTTGGATCAACCATTTGGTTATGAGATATCGTTCTTGACGAGCTTTTACGTCATTGTTCTAGTCATTATTCATTGTGGCCAAAGCATTTTTATCGGGTTCTTTGAACTCAGTTTCAACCATATCCCAACATTTGTTGAGCTGGAGAAACGTATTCATCTTGAAAGATCAAAACTAATAGATGGTACCAATCTATATAGGTATAGAGATCTATTTCAAATTTGAGGTGCTTGTGTTGGTAGTAACCATCCTGGTATGACTAACTAGGGATCTTTTTTTTTAACTATTTAAAATAGTTGACGCTGCTTGTATAGATAGCATAAGGTGTGTCACCGACACTCTTTTCCTTAAGAAAAGGTGCATCACTAACACACTTTTCCTTTGGACAAGGTGTGTCAGTAATGTCATTAACACACTTTTCCTTCATGCAAGGTGCATGACTGACACACTTTTTCTTTTTACAAGGTGCATCACTGACACACTTTTCCTTTAGGAATGGTGTGTCAACACTCCAAGAGGTAAGAAAAAGAAAAAATACACGCGATTCCTCAATGTGGTGTGGCTTCAATCAAAACCTCCGTGTGTGTGTACTTTCCACTATGTGAAAAGGCTTACCCAAGAAAAAAGGAATGGATTGGGCCATAAGCTTTAGATCAGGCCATGTACTTTCCACTATGTTAAAGATGAAGATAAGAAGTAGAAGATGGTGGATCAGGCCATATAATTTCCACTATGTTAAAGATTAAATATAAGAAGCAGAAGATGGTGGAACACACAATGGGCATATTGATTGCCTTCTTATTATTAGACTCAAGTATCTATAGGATTACATCACAAGAATACCATGGGTCAATACTATGGGTCGAAAATACTATGGGTCACTAATCAAGATAAGGTGACCAAATCAACTACTCAACTAAGTGACTGATTAATGTTGCATTTGGCTAGTGAGATTACATTTCTTAACAGTTATCGGCATTCACCCACTTGTGGCTGTGCTAGTTTTATTAATGAATTATTTATGGTTAATTTTTTTGTTTAGTATTTTTGAATAAAAATGATAAGTTAACTAATATGTTAGACAATAGATAATGATCACAATAAGCCAGGACAATAGTTAATGATGATTGTACTTACTGCTAAGAAGTGAGTTGTAACACATTTTACTTCCTTAAAAATTTAAAAATCAAATGGTTATAAATTTAAATGGGAAAAGAATGGACCTAATACAGACTCAACTCGAAAACCTAATGCCAGAATGTAGCAAGTACAAAATCATAGGAAGACTTAGAAACTGATTACCTTGATCAAGGCAATGACCAAATTCAACCTCAACTCGACTCCCACAGCTCAACAGACTCAACTGGCTCAAGGCAGCTAGGTTATCCATGTCTCTAATGAAGACAACCCTTAGTTTACTTTTTGTTTCTTCAAGTACAGACAGCTTAGGCTAGTTTACAAACAGCTCAGGTTACTTAAATATTCTCATATGATGAGCATATACAAGAATCCTCTATCATGGATTTAAATCTGATCTTTCAAACTCTATTTTATAGTCTGGTTTCCCCAAAGGAAAACTGTTAATTTTCTTTTGAACTGGTATTTTGGAACTATAAGGTGCAATAGACTATGATCCTTTCTTTTTGAATACTGGATATGATCAAAAAAATATAGTATCTTACGCTCGATAATATGTAAACTCTTATTTCAACTAATACAAGGATTTCCCATTGCTTTATAATAAAAAAACTTAAATATAGAAAATATAATATTATTTTTTTCAAATGAGAGGGAGGGTTAGGCTGTTAACTTATTTTTTTTTTGTGTCACAATTTTTTTATTATGTGTCATAGCCTTGCCGGAATGAACATAAGACTGCTGGAACTGCTGGGTTCAATAGATCCGAACTGACCTATACACCATCCCCTTGAAATAATGTATATACACTGAATAATAGATTTAATTGAGAAATCTCATAATTCAGTTTATATTAATTTTTACACTGTAAATGTGCACCTTATCCATCACAAAAAAAGTTTCTAATGCTGGTAGAGCAAAAGAAAAACATGTGGTTTCTGAAGGATGTCAACCAAAGAAGAGGATAAGGTGTCCCACAATTATATTTCCCTTATTCTAGGCTGGTATAACAAAAGAGGAATGTCTGATCTATGAATTATGTGAACAAAAAAACAACATCTGATTTATAAAGTATGTGGATTCATCTAGTTCTGAAATTTTAGAAATGCCATACCAGAAAGTTCAATTTAGTATCAAATATTTGAAACAACAAAACTATGCATACGTCAATATTGATTACTATAATAATTCTCTAGTTGTTTCTAAATGTACATCTAGATCAGCATACACAACAACACATCTCCTCCTTTAGGTAACAACTTTCAGGAAATATCAATTCAAATTTCAAAACCTGCAGGGATTGTATCTTCTAATGATGCTTCAACGTTCAGATCGAAACTTTCAGTCGGCTTATCTAGATATTGGTTACCCATTTGAATGCTTTGTTTTCTGCTGGGGTTCTTCTTAGTATCAGGAGATATTGGTAAATCCCATTGTGTAGTCAGGGTATCCTTAGGTTCCTGCAATACATAGAAGTCTTCCCACTTGAACGACGGTTTCCAGGGAGATATGTTATTAATACTTTTGACATCTGATTTTCTGGGCATGGATGCCATATCCTATCGAAATCGTCTTTAGCAATCTCTAATGCCTTGTGTTGGTGTTTCACATCTAATTGATTTATTCCATGTTTTGAGGCCCTGTCTTGATTTGAAGCACCTGAATATCCGATCTCAAACGTTAGCTTCGGTCCATTAGAATCCATGGATTCAATATATAACTGAATTACAGAACATGATGTATATTTCTTATAAGAAATAACACAACCATTTCCCAGAGAAACAATGTTATAGATGTGGAAAAACTGGTCATACTGCTAGTTATTGTAGAACTTCTTGGGATAAAATTGTTAACAAGAAAGAGAAAGTATAAGATAAAGAAAATGATAAAAGTAACCCTCCTAAATCTGCACATTATTTTGTTGCACACTGTAATCTAGGAATTGAAGAAGCTTTCAGTACTTCGTTTTCATGGAATGATACTTGGTTATTCGATACTGGAGCCACATGTCATATGACATTTAGAAAATACTTCTTTGAAACATTTAGTGATCAAATTGATGGGGTAGTACATTTGGCAGATAAGTCTTAGTTAAAACCTTTAGGAATTGGTTCTGTTAGATTGAAATTATCAGGACTTGTTGATTATATACTTTCTGACGTTCTTTAGGTTCCACAATTGAAGAGAAATCTAATATCTCTTGTGCAAATTAGACAACAAAATCACTCAATACATATGTTTGATGGTATCATTGAAATTAGAAGAGCTTATGATAATGTAGTTGAAATGAATGGAGTGGAAGATAACAAAATTTTAAAGTTGAATGGTACATCATCCAATTCATAGAATTCTGCAAATTGGTTCAGCATAATAGTAATTTATCTTCCATCTTATTGTGGCATGCTAGATTTGGTCTATTAGTTATGACAGTCTCAGGATTATGAAACAGAAAGGAGTTCAAGGGATTCCTACTATTTCAAGACAAATTTCCTCATGTGATGCTTGTATCTTAGGAAAGCACAGTAAACAACCTTTTAATGATTCTATGTTTCGAGCTTCAAGAAAGCTTGGTCTTGTTCACTCAGATTTATGTGGGCCCATGCCCATTCCATCAACAAATGGTAACGAATATATCATGACTTTCATTAATGACTTTACGAGGACGTGTTGGGTTTATTTATTAAAAGCAAAATCTCAAGCTTTTGATACATTCAGAAATTTTCACTCATGGATTAAAAATGAAGCTCAACTCAATATTGGAACCCTTCAAACTGATAACAGTGGTGAATATACATCTCAAGATTTTGAAATATTTGCAGGAGAATGGTATTAAGCATCAAACAATTGTTCCTTATAATCCACAACAAAATGGTGTGGCAGAACGTATGAATAGGACACTCTTGAATATGGTAAGATCAATGATGTTTTTTAAAAATGTCAAGTTAATGTTTTGGGGAGAGGCAGTTCTTGGTGCTATCTACATTAAGAATAGATGTCCTTTTGTTGCACTATAAAACAAAACACCTTATGAAATGTGGCATGATCATCTTCCAGCTTTCAAGCATTTTAGAATTTTCGGTTCCACATATTATGCTTTGATTCCTGAGCAACAAAGGCATAAATTGGGAGTAAGAAGTCAGAAGTGTATTTTTTTGGGATATTCGAATACTTCTAAAGCTTATAGGTTGTATGATGAAGATAACAGGAAGTTTATTCTTTCTAGAGATGTTATATTTCTTGATTTTGAGAAAGAGGCACTCACTATTGATAAACAACTTGCTCAGCTTGATAGATTTCATTCTAAAAAATTCTATCATGAAATGGATAATGAACTTCCAAATATTGAAGGGGGGATTCCTGTTCTAAGTCAAGGTCAAGTTTTGGAATTTCCTTCTATACACAAGTTAATGATTCTAATGCACAAGTTGATGAAACCGAAGATGAGATAGTTGATGATATTGTTAATGGAATGGATAAACTAAGTATCATGGATAATGCAAAACCTGCTCTTAAAGAAGAAACAAAGCAAACACCACAACAATAAGAAGTTCATAGATCAATACAGACTAAGACATTTCCTAAAAGGTATGATGATTTTGTAACATTAGATTGCGAATTAAAGTTTCATGCGTTTGATGAACTTGCATCTTTTCAAGAAGTAGTAAATAGTGATTTATGGAAAAGCGAAATGCAAAGAGAGTATGATGCTCTCATAAAAAATGGAACTTGGAGGTTGGTGAACCCTCCAATTGGAACCAAACCGATTGGATGCAAGTGGATATATAAAAATAAGTATAAAGCAGATCGTTCACTTGACAAACACAAAGAGAGACTTGTAGCAAAAGGGTATGCACATAAAGAAGGTGTTGATTACACAGAAACATTTGCTCCTACAGCTAAATGGGGCACCATTCGAACTTTGTTTTCATTAGCAGCACAAAAAGGATGGAAGATACATCACATGGATGTTAAAACCACATTTTTAAATGGAGACTTAGAGAAGATGTGTATATGGATCATCTTGAAGGATTTGTTATCAAAGGTCAAGAACAAAAGGTATGAAAATTAGTTAAATCTTTATATGGTTTAAAGCAAGCACCCTGATCTTGGTATGAAAAGTTAATTGAGCATCTTCTCAAATTGAATTATAAGCACTTCAATCTAGATGATGCAAATTTATTTGTCAAGAAAGTTGGAAGATCGGTTGTATATCTAGTTGTCTATGTGGATGATTTGCTTATCACAGGAAATAATGACGATTATATAGTATCTATCAAAAGAGAGTTAAAAAAGGTTTTTGATATGACAGATTTGGGATTATTACATTATTATTTAGGAATTGAAGTAGATAAAAAACCAAAGCACATTTTCATTTCTTAGAAAAAATATGTTGGAGAGTTATTAAACAAATTTGGTATGTAGGATTGTAATATTGTTTCAACACCAATGGAGCAGAATCTAAAGCTTACTTCAAATGAAGGTAGCACATTTGAATATCCAACAAAGTACATGTAGCTTGTTGGAAGTTTAATTTATCTTAAAACTACTCATCCTGACATAAGTTTTGTTGTAGGAATAATTTCTAGGTTTATGCATCATCCCTATGAAGGTGACTGGAATGCAGCAAAGTGAGTGCTCAAATATTTAAAAGGCACTCAATCTTATGGCATCAAATATTCTAAATTTTCAGACTTTCATCTCACCGGTTATTTAGATTCTGAATTTGATGGAGATAAAGAGCTTGGGGTCTCTACTTCAGGTTATTTGATGAACCTTGGATCATTAGTTATCACATGGAGATCACGAAAGCAATCTGTTCTTGCTGATTCTACAACTGAAGCTGAATATGTTGTAGCAACTCAAGCCACAAAAGAAATCATTTGGCTTCGTAAAATACTTGAAGAATTGCAGGAGAAACAAATGACTTCAATGCCTCTCTTTGTTGACAACACTTCTGCAATTCAATTGGCCAAGAATCCAAAATTCCATGATCGAACCAAACATATCAACACCAAATATCACTTGATTCGACATCATGTTGAGGCCAAAACCATTCATCTGACACATTGTCCTACTTTAGAGAAAATTGCAGATATCTTTACTAAAGCATTGGGCCGTGAAAAGTTTGAAAAATTTAGAATGCAGCTTGGCATGTCAGATGTCCCTTCGGATTAAGGGGGGAATGTTGAATAATCCTTCAGGATTACATTGTAAATACTATTTCAGTTATTAGTTAGTAAAATCTAGTTAATAATCTTGTTATCTAACTATAGATAATGGTTTTGATTTCCTTTATATGTAACACTCATCTACGTAATAAGATATTGATTTGCTAAGGTTCTTCACGGCCTGTGTCAGTGGTATCAGAGCATGATTGATCAGAAGGTTTGTGATGTGAGTTAAAGATAAAATATTTAATGCGTTTTGAATATATGGAGTAGTGTTGAATGTCCATGATCCCCGCTGAACAATTCATATGGAATAAAGAAAGATCAAGTTTCCTGTATGAACGAAAGTCAAAGTCAAAGATGGTTCGTATTTCCATTTGGTTTGCGCTCTCTTGTTTTTTTAAAGATTTGATGAAGCCATCAAAACTGTGAGAAACTACATCTCAAAATAGTTGAATAAGAGAAAAAAGTCTTGAATTATAAAATTGTTGCTTTTAATCTATGAAGAAGAATGCCGATAAGTTGTGCAAATCAGGTGAAGAGTATGGTTGAAAAATGTTATGAGTGAACAAGTGTTATAGATTGTGTTGAATATATTAAGAATATTATGGACTTGAACACCATACATGTTCTTCTTACATATTAGGTTTTGTATATTCTATTTTATTGAGTGTATGACATTTAAGGTCAAAGGATAGAGGGCGCTAAATACAACAGGAATGCATTATTCCTTTGTTTTTTATTAATTACCAAACCAATCATTGAGATGTTCAATGCATATATTGAGAGATATAAGTTTGAACCTCGAAACTAATTGTGGTTTTATTAAGTGAGATGCGTCCATATGACTTGTCGCTAGGGAATAGCTCAATACATTTGTGAGTGAAGAGTTTGAGCATATTTATCAGACTTATTAGACTTGAAATTGTGATATAGTTGGATAGATTGCTAACTATTGGCTTCGTTTTGAAGTTGTGTAAATGATAAGAAGCTAGCTTTTGAATGAAGGAACCGATAGCACTTCAAGAAGTTCTGCCATACATCAAGACAAATATCCCTTGGTTGTGTTGTTAATTCAAACAAGATATCATGTATGATAGTAGACATCCAGTCACTTTCATGTGGAGAGCTACTGAAGGAGTGTAGTTGCGCGTGACTCTGTAGAGGAAGTATGATGCTTCATTGAATTGAAGCCTAAATTTAAGATTGGAATGTGATTGAAGCCACTGAAATTCTAATATGTAGAGAAATTAAAACAGATTTTTCAGCATTTAGAATTAAAAAAAAAAAACAATTCAATACCTATTTCTAAACTTGTACCTGTTCAGATTGTTATCCTTGCATTCTGTGTTTTTGCAAGTTTTGTGGTGTTTTTGACAGGGGTTAAAAGAGAGTTGGAAACAAGAGAAAATTTGAATGAACTTGCATCTTCTCACCTTGTCCCTGACAGGGGGGAATAAATATCTACACTATGTCAAGTTCCAAGTTTTAAAGTGATGGATCATGTGAACAAACAAATGGGAAACAAGTATGCAAGCTTGTTTATGAATTTTGAAGATAGAGTGTTGTTTTTGAATTTTGAAGACATAGTGAAATTTAAAAGTTTCCAGAACCATCAATTAAGTAGAACACATGGGAGTTTACTTTTCATGGATCTTGATACAATTTTTGTGATCAACAAAAGTCATTCGAGCTTCTAGTTGATATGGTTAATGGTAATCTTAAAACCACCTCTTGGTTAGTGGTCATCCCAAAACCACCTCTTGATATCTTAGATAGTTTAATGGTTAACTTAAAACCATTAGTTTTTGGTCAACTTGAAACCATGCAACTTAGTATAAGTCTTACTACTTCTACTTCTACTAGATTTTGTGTCAGAGAGATTTTTAGCCACTAGTAGCTGACCTTCTTGAGTTTTACTCTCTGAATTGATTGACACATTTGATTGTCAACTAGGCAGTTTTTCAAGCAAGACCAAACTTAAGATTAAGGGGGAATGTTGAAAGCTCTAATCTAAGTTCATTATTTACCCTAACAGTCATACCGTTAGAGGTCAGTTATACATTATGTACTATATATGTACCATTGTGTAGTATTGATTAATGGAGGAAATTTGTGAGCCTTTTCCGTCTATAATTTTTCCATTCTTATTTGCTCCCTTTTCTCAGGTAGAGCCACTAGTAGGGTGAAAAGCCTGGTAGAGAAAATTCAGTACGTGTTTTTCAATTCTATTGAAGATCTTATGTAAAGCTACCTACCCTACAGAGAGGAAGAAATTCCACGAATCAGAGAAATTAGAAGACTACATTAGAAATTACAGAATCGAAGATTATCGACATATGCAATCTACAACATGTGTTCACATGTACAACTAATTATTGTGGATTTTTTTTCACAATATTATAAAGAAAGCATAAGAAATATAATGGAAAAGTCCTATTAGGATATTTAGGGAGGATGGTGTTTGTTCCAGTTGTGTACTCTAAAAAAATCATCGAGACAGTTTTGACAAACGTGCCTCTTGGCACGCCTCGGTTCCTTTGGAGCTTGTGCATAGTGACGTGTGTGGTCCTCTTCCACCTGCTTCCTTTTTTGGTTTCAAATATTTCTTAACTTTCATTGATGACTACTCTAGAAAAACTTGGTTTTACTTCCTAAAAATTAAGAGCGAAGTATTTAACATGTTCTTGGCTTACAAGGTCCTTGTTGAAAAACAATCTGGTCATCAAATTATTAAGTTAAGATCTGACAATGGAGGAGAATATGTTAACAACAAGTTCACTACTTTCTGCATTGAACAAGGAATCCAACAAGTATAGCACACTGTTCCATATACACCACAACAAAATGGTGTAGCTGAACGGAAGAACTGCACTTTAAAAGAAATGGCTAATTGTATGATCCAATCTAAGGGACTAAGTCTTCAATATTGGGCTGAGGCCATAAATTGTGCAAATTACATAGTTAATCGCACACCCACTAAAGTTTTACAAGGTATAACACCGGAAGAAGCATGGAGTAAAATTAAACCAGATGTAAGTCACTTTCGTGTGTTTGGTTGTGAAGCATGGGCTCACATTCCGGATGAAAAATGGAAAGCATTGCAGCCTAAAAGTGAAAAGTGCATATTTGTTGGATGTTCTGAAGATGTAAAAGGTTATAGACTTATTCAACCCCATTCACATGATATAATCATTAGAAGAGATGTTAAATTTGATGAAAATATCTTGGCTTGCGAGCCTAACTTGGCGGGTGTGCCATCTTTGGCCTGCAAGCTTGATTCAGTGATTGTGCCTTCTTCTTCTTCTTCCAACTTCCTTGACAGGTTTCCAACTCTAGTTTCTGATGATGATAGTGAGGATGAAAATCCACCTTCGCCTGCTGATGTTCCTCCAATTGCACCAGCACCAATGCCTCCTCGATGGGTCCGTTCAACATGTGAAGCAGCTAGTGATATTGCTGGTGATCCTAGAGATCACCATTGAACACATTCTCAGTTTCAGTGAGCCTCTTCCCTTTTGGATCAAGTTTTCAAGAATCATGATCTAGAAAATTTTGCAGAAGCTTCAGAAAATATAGATTGGGATGCAGCTATGGATGAAGAATATCGTTCCTTAATGGTGAACAATACTTGGGATCTTGTTCCTCTTCCAAAAGGAAGAAAAATTTTCAGATGTAAATGGGTCTACAGAACTAAGTATGCATCAGATGGAAGTGTTGAAAGACTTAAGGAAAGGTTAGTTGCCAAAGGTTTTTCCCAAGTTGAAGGGATTGACTACAATGAAACCTTTGCCCCTGTAGCAAAAATGAACTCAATTCACCCTGTTCTTTTCCTTGTAGCCTTACATAACTGGGAAGTCCATCAAATGGATGTCAAGTCTGCCTTCTTACATGGTGATTTACATGAGGAAATTTACATGGAACAACCTCCTGGATATGTTCAGAATAACTCTAGCCTTGTTTGTCTCCTTAAGAAATCCTTATATGGCCATAAGCAAGCTCCTAGAGCTTGGTATGCCAAAATGGATAGCTTTCTCCTTGACACTGGTTTTTCTAGATGCCATTTTGACCCCAGTGTCTATACCAAGAAAGTAGGAAACCATCTCATCATACTTGTTCTTTATGTTGATGATATTATCCTTACTGGTAGTGACCCTAATCTTATAACCCATGTGAAATCCAGTCTTAATTTTTTTTTTGAAATGTCATACTTAGGACATTTGCATTATTTTCTTGGTCTCCAAGTCTTGCAAACCAAAGAAGGAATATTTCTTTCCTAGTCTAAGTATGCTTGTGACCTTCTTCGTCACTTCCACATGGAAGATTGTAAACCAGCCATTTCTCCCTTCTAGTCTGGAGTCAAACTTTCTGCCACTTGTACTTCCCCTAAAGTAGATGCCACCTTGTATCGTCAGCTTGTTGGTAGTCTTTTATACTTGAATCATTCCCATCCTGACCTTTCCTTTGCCGTTGGTTGTGTTTCCTGTTATATGAAAACTCCTCATGAAAGTCATTGGAAAGTAGCAAAAAGAATACTTCGATATATTCGAAGTACAATTCAGTTTGGGATTCATTATAGTACAGGGGGGAAACCTTTGTTGGTTGGTTTCACTGATTCAGTTTCGGCTAGCGATCCTAATGATCGAAAGTCTACTGTGGGTTATGTTTTCAATTTGGGATCTGGACTTGTCACTTGGGCTTGTAAGAAACAACAAGCTCTTTCTCTTTCTTCAGCAAAAGTAGAATATTGAGACGCAGTTAATGCCAGTCAGGAAGCTTTATGGATTCGACAGATCCTTTCAGAGTTTGGATTCGAGTAGCAGCATCCTACTCCACTTTGGTCCTACAATCAAAGTGCCATCAAGCTTGCCAAAGATCCAGTTCTACATCAGAGCAACAAACACATTGAGCTACACATGCACTTCATTAGAAATCTTGTTCATGATAGTGTTATTGAAGTTCTCTATTGCCCTACAGATGATCAAGCTGTAGACATCTTCACCAAGTCTCTTACAGAAGCAAAGTTTTCTAAACTTCGGTCTATGTTAGGAGTTCAAGAATGTGTCCTTAAGGGGGGATAGGCTCTAATTCCTCCTTCCTTCTCCTAATAGTGTCACTTTTGTAAATCCTTCAATCCTATCCCAAGTTGTTCTTAAGGGGGGATGTTAGGATATTTAGACACTTAGGAGTTAGTTAAGATCAACTTGTGTAATATATCCATTCGGTAAAAGTGTGTTTCTTTAGTATGCATTAGTATGCATTTGTAAATATTCTAATCTGATGGTCACGATATGTTCTAGACATAGAGTTATCAGATTGTTCAACTTCTCTTAGATCATACCTACCATTGATCCGTGGCTCAACACCCGATTGGTCTATGATCTCTATTTAAAGAGCATAGAGGGTGCTTGGTTAGTTGATCGATTATGAGAAGCTCATGTAACTTTCTTTCTTTTGCATAATAAATTGCTCCAAGTAGCTATTTGGCTGGGGCCGTGGACTGTTTTCCTCTCGAGGGTTTTAACCAGGTGACAAACATCGGTGTGTTGATCTGTGATCTATTTGTGTGAAGTGGTTGCTCAAGGTGTTTGGTCTTTTGGGAGTACCTTGTGTACCCGAACAAGTGCGAGCCACCTAAAATTGGACAAATCTAGGATCATAAATGGACCATGCTAATCATGCGTGCCCCCGTCTTTCCGTTTTCTTCTCCAATTCATTTTTTTTGCAGCTGGAATGACCGACACCAAATGGAATGAATAAATTCTATGTTTTTTATCCTGGCATTTGCACATCCATGACATGGGCTAATTTGCATTAGCTTCCATCATGCCCATGCCGTTAATTCCATAGCTTTTCAAATGAATTCATTTGTCAGTGTTTAGACTATATGAATCTATCCCAATTTGGAATTCACAATGGGAGAAAAACGATATTTATTAAAATTTTAAACATGTGAATGGTAGGAAATGTAAAATATCAAAAAGAAAAATTGAAAACATGTTCAGATTCTTGTTAAAGAACTCCGAGAGAATGTTTGATCAGAAAACAAAAAGATTATTTGTTATGGAATATTTTTTTTGGTCGAAGCAATTCATGGTCCATTCAATCATAGGGAAGACTAAGGAAAGAAGCATTCCTAAGAATAATTTTTTTTAATGTTGAAACTCTACATGCATGGAGAATTCCTAAATAAAACTAATTGGGATCCACTGGAATTGGAATGATTGTGAGAGACTTATGTCAAAAGAATGCTCCCATCGTGTTGATTGTATTGGTATACATCTCAAACAACCCTCAACCCTTTTTGTGTGGACCCCAAAATACCATATTTGGTAGAACATCCCAAATGACTCCTCTTTTTCTATTGATAATTTTGGGATAAGCTATTCTTAATACTTTTAAGATCATAAGTGGTCCTACAATCAACACCTAAGACCTCTCAAACATGGACAAGTTTAATAAGGATATGCGCAAGGATAGTAAGTATTTTGAATCAATGTCAGAACAAGAAAGTTTGAAAGGGGAATAAGCATATATGGGCCACAAACTTGGAATTGTTTCACATGAAAATAGGAAATCAAAAATAAAAATTGAAAAAATAATATTTACAGACACAAATGGTACTCCTTAAAGATAAAACACTTTTCATTCCTCTTTCTCTTCTGGCCAAAAACTGAATTACAGAGACCACATATAAACTATACTAATGTTTTCCAACTCTCTTGATGCAAAGTGTGCCATCTCTAGACACTTCTATAGCATGGGAAATGGGTTGTACTCTAGAGGCTTCTTCAAAAAGATTTTCCTTACATTGTTACAGGTGACACATCATAGTTTCTAACTACCTACCAAAGAGTACATTTAGACATAGTTTCTAACTATCGAAGAGTACATTTAGACAGACAAACCATTTATGAAATTAACATGATCTAATATGAACAACCACGAGAGGAATTAGTTACACCTTCCAACGTTCCCTCTTAATTCGGACCATAGTCTTCTACAAAACTTATAGGTTTTACAAGAACACTAACATCATAAACATTAATAATTTTTAATTCAACTGCCTTCTGGGCTCAGTCTCAATTAGGCTTACAAAAATGACTCACAAAAACTTTAATAATTTAGATTCTTTTTCTTTTTCTAGCTCTAAACATTGTATTATTCAATCTGTATCATATTCTTCATCATCTTCATCTTTACCCTTTTGTTCATTCACAATGTTTTCTTTGATTCTTTAAATTGTTCATTTTCTTCATGAGTTATATATTCAATGTTCATATAACATTTACTGTCATTTCCCTTTTCTTTACTATTGTTGTTTGAAAACCTTGACACTTCATTCTTGAGTTTTTCTTCAACTTTTTCTTTCGTAACGTTGTTGTTCATCCATGTACAAATACAAACATTAGAATGATTAGATACAATATAGGTCTCTTCCATAATATGTTGTTCCACTTTTCTTGTAACCTGTGCTTCTACACATGCAACTCTCATAGTTGCAGTCTCTTCATCGCTGCCTCCATCTTCTTCAACATCACAACTTCTTTCACCATGAGTTACATGTTGAAAAAATCCATGACAAGCTCAATTTGTTTTATTTTGTTCTCTCCTATTAAGGAAACATCTTCTTTATCAACCTTTTTCACCTCTTCATTGGGTAAATTCTTTCTATTAATGTCAACTTTATACCAAACTTAACAGGCTTTCAAGAATTTCTTCAAAAATTTTATACCAAATTTAACATGCCTTGAAGAATTTCTTCAAAAATTTTCTACCAAATTTAACATGTCTTTAAGAATTTCTTCAAAAATTTCATCACCATTTGTACATAGTTCTTCATCAATTTATTCTACATTCTCATTTTTAACTTATTAATAATGTTCTCTACAATTCACATGTTGTTCAAATATTTATTGTTTCAACATCATCTATGAGATTTCCATTTTCATTTCATTTAGCTAGAAATGAAATTTCTTCACGATTAAGCATATTATCAATTAATTTGATTTCCTTCTTAAGTGCAATTTGTTCTTCTTCACTTAAGGGTTCTTCATTATATTGTGGTGCAATATCCACATAGGCTATTTTAAATTTTATCAAAATATCTTATTTATTAAAATAATCTTCCTCATCATACATTACTACCCTTTCTACCAAAACTTCTCCAAATTTTTTTGCAACATCAACGTTTCTTTCTTTCTTCATCAACTTTGTTTTTAATTTCTGTAGCTTTAACAAAACCATCTTCACCCTTCATTGTACTCTCATCTTCAACTATTACATCTAATTCTTATGAATATAAACTTCATCTCATGGCTTACTAGCTAATGCATTAGCTAGTTTGTCTAGCTCATGTTTTTCTAGATCATAATAATTTATGAATAACAATCTCATTGTCTATCTAAAGACTCTCATTCTATCCAGTAATTGCTCACAAATAATTTTCACTTTGTCATCAGTGAGCAACCTTTTCCTTTTCATCATGATTATTATGAGACCTTCATTGTCTCATTTTTTCTGAAATTTGATGCCTATTTCTCAAACTGCATTTGCTTTTAACAATTCTAGGTTCTTGAGAAATAATCTCAACCCTTCACAGTTATCACTTTCATCATAAACTATTCTTTTCCTTGCATTTTTTACAATTTTCTTATAACCTATCTTTTCCTTATTCTTTCTTCTTTTTTCTTTTTGGACCTTTAGGCCTATCTTTTTGAAGATTTCTACTCAACCTCTTTAAAAATGCTTTCACTTACAGATGCACAAATATGATTTTAATCACAACTTCTTAAAAACTATACCTTCAAAGATTTCTTATCTTATGAGCATGTGATACACACCAAAGCGTAAACAATACATAGTTTTCTCTCCCCTCAACTAGACTCAACACCTACTCAAGAGGTTGGCACCAACTTCTAAGTCATAAATATTCAAATATTATGAGAGCCAACTTGGGAAACCATTAAGTAGAATTTCTACGTGAACAAAAGAACAAGGACATAACACTTCTCGTCATCTGCAAAGAAAAACAACGCAACAACAACTCTATAGGATTGTATTGATGTTTAGAGGTTACACCACCCATCAGGGTTCACCCATTCATAATCTCCCAATGGTTTAAAAGAAATTATACCTACTTGTCAGAAAGGCTCACAATTTTTATGAAAAACCTAGAAATTTGGCCCGTTTTAACTAGAAAACTTTATATCGTTAGACAATTGTTGTTGTTGTCTTTTGCACCGAGCTTCTGCTCCTTATCTTCGAACTGCACATCTGTTCTTCCAACTGACATGATTTTTGAATCTTCACCCACTCTATGGCTATCACACGCAACTGTTGTATCTCTATGACCAATGCAAGGGTTTTAGCATCTCTCGATATGATTTTCCCTTCTTTCAACAACGAATATGAGCTACATACCTTCTCTCACAAGCATCAATTATTTTATCACGCCTACGGAGCTTCTTGCACTGTTCCTCCCTTTTTTATTTTACACACACTGCTACAACAGTCAACACAAATGCCATGTGATTTTTTTTAGATAATGAACTCTCTCGAACAAAAATCTTCAACTCTTTTTCAAAACGGTTGTTTCCTTCACTTCTTCACACATATGAACTTCTCATTCCTATACCATAGTATTAAGTTCCTTCCTACCTACCTAAGAGTAGAGTACATTAGGATAGACAAACAACTTATAAAATTATCATGATTTGATATGAATGATGGAGGGAGGGATTAATTGCACCTACCAACAATATCAACATCGACAGTATAAACATCGATATCACTAACTAACAACATCTTTTAGATGCCATCACTCAACATGTGCATCTAACACCCAAAAAAGAGGAACCAACAACCGAAGAATTTTTAAATGAAGAATATGGTTCTCACAATATATTTATAGATAATAATGCAGGGAACTATTTCCTAAAGGTTGATATGTGAAAATTTTATTGCTTAGATCCCTTGGCTTGGGTTACTCAAATGGAACACTATTATTTTTTCCATTAATTTAAGGATAACTTTTAAAAGTTAAAAATTGGGGTCTTATATTTAGATTCAAAACACTGGCAATGGTGTCAATGATACTAGAAATATTATCATTATTGTGTTCCTTAGAGCCAATTTGTGAAGAAGGCTCCTTGATAATTTTGAATGTGACAGTCACTACTTAGGAATGTCGACTAAATTATGCTAGATTGATATAATTATGGACTATATTACAACCTTCAAGTGATCGACAATCCACACAGATGGCCGCTCTAATTTATTTTTAAGGGAAGGTTTAGTTAGTCACGCCTAAAAGAGGCAATTACATAACATGTCATAATCTAGTGCCCCATAACATGGTCTAAATCTTGTGATAGAGCTATAGAATCTAAGATGGTGATAGTTGATCGAACCAAAATACTTATTTCCTACTCACACCATGTCTTCCATGGATTCTAATCCCAACACCTCCAATATGCCACCATTAAGAATACAAAAGTTGTCTCTAGAAGCTATGGACATACATCAACATCTTCAACATTACTATAATTTTGATAAAAAATATTATAAAGGGAATGAATGAAAATGATATAAATTATTCCAAATATATGCATCCCCACATGATCACCCAAAAGTCATAACAATTGAATGCATTCAAGAACTAGAAGTGGAGGATACTTCTTCTATCATGGAAGTTGGAAACACAATGCAAGGTCATGGGGAGGAACCCTAAATTTCCTTCCATGCTTGATTTCTCAACACTCCATGTTAGAAAATCAAAACCGCAGAGCAATAACAATAAACAATAAACAAGATGCAAATTTTAAAACACATTACAAGAGAGACATATATATATATATATATATATATATATATAACATGGCTCACCCAATAGGGGCTACGTTCACACATAAATTGTTAGTCCTTTATTATTATTTTGTCCAACAAAATGAATGGATAGAACTTGCAATAGCCTTGCTACAATTCCTCTTCACTCTCTCACAGTCTCTCTCTTACAATCACAGAGATCACTTTTACAATGCTATAATACAATACATAACCATATTACAATGCCTTCTTTTTATAAAGGGAATACTATGGTAAAATATCAGAATCTTCCCAAAACCACAGGCTTGTAAATCTCCCATTATTGACCAAGCCGTGACTCTGAAATTACAACATTTTACATGGCATTTTTTCCTTTATTTTTTTGTTGTGAGGAGGGGTGGGCTTCCCCAGACCCCGGCCAGGGGGGTCTCCTAAAATAGTCGCACCCCCCATGGACCCCCCAAATGACTATAGTGGGGGGGGGCATCCCCCTAGATCCCCACGTAAGGTGTTGGGATCCAAACATAGTTGAAATAACATCTTTGAATCATGAATATCAGGATCCACAACCAACACCCCAAACATTGAATCTCATAGGTTACATCAAGTAGCACAAAACAATTGTCTTAATTAACAATGGCAACACCCTTGGTTTTATTCATAGAAAAGTGACAAAAAGAAACCCATTTCTATGTATATCCTATACCATATTTCCAAAATTTGATAGCAAATGGTGGTATGATGAAATGTAGGGTTCATTGTGAAAATGTGCTTCAAATGGGTGGTTAACATATCAAAACCCACATGTTTTCTATTGAAATGGGTGGTTGTGGTGTAATTCTGGAGGTAGAATGGATAAGGTATCTATGTCTAGTTGCATGGATTACATGGATATATATATGAGCTTCACTAAAAAAGGGAACACACATCATCTCAAGGGACTCAATTTAGGTTCTCTAGAGCTTATCACCTCCTACAATATGGATAATTTATTGAAGGAAATCCACTTAGGTATTATGCACAATTCAAGTCCATCCAAGTCATGGACACACTACCACAAAACATTCACCTCGACTTGTAGTTGGTTCTCTATGAACATCAACAGATTTTTTAAACACCCAAGAATTTACCACCAACTCATGGGGAGCATGAATATGGTATTCCATTAATTCCAAGTAGTAAACCACCTAATATATGCCCTTATAGGAACCCTTTTGCACAACAAAGTTAGATATAAAAGACAATTCAAGAGCTATTGGAGGCATATATCATTCATAACAATACTAGCCCTAACTCCTCACTATTGGTTATGGTATTGGAAAAGGAGGGAACTTGGCACACGTGTCTATATTTTTGCGATCTCAATAAAGTCAAGGTTAAATTCCCAATTCTGGTCTTTGATGCTGGTTTGAATGAAATTCATGGAGCCAAGTTCTTCACTAAATTGGACTGACATTCATGATAGTACCAAATCAGAATGACAAAATAAGACATCCCTAAGACAACTTTCCACACCCATGCAATCCATTACGAGTATTTAGTCATGCCTATTGGCATTTGCACTGCCCCATCCAATTTTCAAATCCTCGGGAACAATATATTTGGACCTTTCCTCCACAATTTTTTGTAGGTCTTCTTTGATGATATCTTGATCTACAACGCAACATGGGTATCATGTCCCCAATTATATAATTTCCATATAAGACTACTTGTAAATAATGTTTAACCAACCCACTAGTTCCCTAGGTTGAGATGGAGACATAAATTTTGTAATAAGGGGGTATGGGACCAGAAAGGACTTTAGTTTAACATATTCACATTTAAATGGGTCACATAAATGGTAAATGGTAATAAAATAATGTGGCATGGGTTCATGAAGACACTTGGATGACTAGTTCCCCACACACTTGGCATGATCTTCATCCAAATTCGAACACATGGGTACTGTAACGTCATTGGAGGGTGATGTGGTGTCAAATATCATATAATGGTCCAAGGAATTTGAATTGGTAAAGGAGAGTAACTCCCATGGAAGAGGAAGAGAATATAAGACATTGTGTGCCACTCAGGAAGGAGATTCCATGCACTGTATGACAACAAATGATGAAATATTATGACAAGTATGAGAAATTCAGTCCTAATTGAAGAAATATGAAAAATATGACATTACAGGGCTAAAAATATCTACCAAGAGGTCAAATTTGGGATTTAGAGGAAGCCATTCAAATTGGGGAAATAATTGGAACATGAAGAGGAAGGAGAGTTTCATGAGAGTTACTAAACCACTAAGATGAGTTGGAGGAAGCCTGTGGAGCGAAATTCGACCTTAGGAGGCCTCATGAAGTTAATTAAAGGATATCATGAGGAAGGAGAATATTTTTTGATCATTTTTTAATTTTCCTTTAGCATTTTGGAGAGATTTTGATTGTCCACTGTACGGTGAGTGTTCACTCTCTATGCTTGTGAACCAATTTCGAGGGAGTTGGATTTATTTCCAAGTTGGTTGATGGAGATGGAATTCATACCTATCATTGGATTTTAATGAAGAAGTTTTATTTTCAGTTTTAAGGTCCATACATTCAAATTCTCATCTATATCCCTATTCTCTCATTCCTTCTTTTCCAGTCCCTGGCCCGCACTCTCATGTTGATGGTGCACTTGTTGGAGTGGTTATTATGCTTTGATGAGTCTAGTTGATGCCCAAGATTTGATGTATGATGTATGCCTATGTAATATCATGTACATATTCTCTGTAAGTCAAAATATAAAAAATACATGTAATAAATTCTTGCATTCCCATGCCCTTGAATGCCTAGTTTTCATAGATTTGTCTTCAATATTGATGTAGTTTTATATCAGATTTGTATGAGGGATATCCTATGCATTTGATGATATTGTGAAAGTAATAAATGATGTATTACTCTTTAATTCCATAAACATATTCTATTTAGCTCATAATCCAATAAATTCCAGTATGAAATCCTTGCACTCCCATGCACTTGAATAACTAGTTTTCATGTATTTGACTTCCACTTTGAAAGAGTTGTATATTAGATTTATATAAGGAATTTCTTCGAGTTTGATGATGATGGGGAAAAAATAAATCATGTATGAATACATAATTCTATTACCACATTCTTTGTAGCTTGAAATCCAAGAAACTCTGGTGTGAAAGGCTTGCATTCACATGCTTTTGAGTCACTAGTTTTAATGTAATTGGCTTCAAGCTTGAAAGAGTTTACACCAGACTTGTATGAGGGATGTTCTATGATGTTTAATTCTGATGGGGAATCCCTTTGTATGTTTTTTATGGTATCTATATTTCATGTCATTATCATAACAATTCAATCTACTTTTGATGTGTCAAAATCGAGCTATCAATACCATTTCCCCTTAAGTAATTTCACTGAAAGTTATCAAACGGATGTGGAACTCTATAACTAGTTTGAAGAACTAATAACCATGGGTAATGATAGTAAATGAGGTATTATATCATTCCCCATACTCTTATTATAAATTTTGGAGGGTTGTACATGAGTTGGGAATCCCTTTTGGCCTTACACCTTGGGGGGGATTTCATCACAATTTCCTAGTCATTTTTCCCTTTTTGTCATCAACCCTAAACAAAGTTTCAGAGGTATTAATTAAGTCATAAAATTTTAAAACACTCTATTTCGAGGTATTAATACTCAGCATACCATTTATTTTAAAATTCGAGACCATTTGGAGTTAGTTGGAACCCCCTATAGTCGTGACTAGCAAAGCTCGAAATTGGCCAAAATTATGCAAACATGAATAACATGTCAAATGAGTTTTTTGATTCTACCATTGAGTGTCTAAGGTATGTTAGGATTGTTTAAATCCCATAGTATCCCTCCAAAATAAATTTGGAAAGGTTCAGTGGCGTTGGGAACCAAACCTAGAAAGACTAATTAAGCTTGAAAATGCCTAATTTGTAATTTTCGTCAAAATTCCAAAAAAGGAACATTACAGTGGTATCAAAGCATGGTTGGAACCTATTGAAATTATGGATGATAGATATGAATTTAATAAACTCATGTAGTCATATTTTTTTGATACGACTTAGGGGTAAGATGGCAGCAGGGGGTAGTAGTAGTTCCCATCATGAAGAGACACATAATACCATTCTTTTTGAAGACTTTGATGATATTTCGTATATATTTAGGCACAAGAAGAAATATGTGAAATCATTAAGGATCAATCAACAATACGTAAGTATGGAGGAGACCAAGGAGCCACCAAGTTCTATGGGTGGTGAAGCAGAAAATACATTACATCAAGAGGATCAAAAGTCACTCCCAAGCGACTATGAAAAATACGAAGAAACATCACATGAAAATGAAGAACAGTCCCTTGAAACTATTGAATATCATTCCAAGACACATTCTACTATTGTCATGGACCAAAGAGAATCTATCGAGGGATTCTTGAATTATGAAGGAGTACTTACTTATGGGTGCTTAGAACTCTATGTTGGTGACATAGAAATCGGATTTGAAAATGTTGCTGCAAGCCAAATTTCTCATGAGCTTAAAGATGAAGAAATTGTAGCAGCTAATAAAGAACCAAACTCAACTTCCCCATCACCACTTGAGCTTCAAGAAGTTGATCAAATCAAGAAGAAAGAAGAAGAGGAGGTTCACTCCCATGGACCATCATTCATTGAAAGGTATTTGAAGATGAGTGAAATGAATATCCATGAGGACCTTAGGATACTCCACTACATTAAAGCATTGGTATAAAATTTTTGTTTGAAAGTTTCTTCATTGGAGGAGCCATCCTTCCTTGAAGACATGGAGAATATTCAAAGACAAATGTGCAACATTGAAGGTAATTTCACGTCTTTGCTTTTTAATAGAAACAAATTGGTAATCGACTCTTCTTCTCGGGTATTGAAAGCATTGGTAATCGACTCTTCTTCTTGATTGAGTTGAGCTTACGACATAGAAGGGATCCAATCAATTCTTCTAGGGTGAACTGAGACAAATTTTTTGCTTCTTCTATGGAAGTCACTACCTCACCAAATTTCTTGGTGAGACACCTTAGAATCTTTTGAACAACTACCTTATGTTCTAGAGGTTCGCCATAGGATTGAAATTGGGTTACAATGCCTGAAACCCTAGTCATAAATTGATCTATAGTTTATGTTTCCGTCATTTTTAGATTTTCAAATTGAAGTCGAAGAGTTTGCAATCTTACCGTTTTTACTCAGTATGTTCCCTTGTAGGAGAATGCGGGTATATTCCAAGCTTGATGTGCACTGCCAGCTCTAGAGATCCGCGGGAAAATGGACTCCTCAATGCCGCTTTGGATCAACCATTTGGTTATGAGATCTCGGTCTCGACAAAATTTTACGTCATTTTTCTAGTCATTATTCATTGTGGCCAAAACATTTGTATAAGGTTCTTTGAACTCAGTTTCAACCATATCCCAACATTCATTGAGCTAGAGAAACGTATTCATCTTGAAAGACCAAAACTCATAGTTGGTACCGATCAATACAGGTCTAGAGATCTACTTCAAATTTGAGGTGCTTGTGCTGGTAGTAGCCATCCTGGTATGACTAACTAGATATCCTTTTTTTTGAACTATTTAAAACAATTGACGCAGCTTGTATAGCTAACATAAGGTGTGTCACTGACGCTCTTTTCCTTAATAAAAGGTGCATCTCCGACACGGGTTTCCTTTGGACAAGGTGTGTCGGTGGTGTTAGTGACACACTTTTCCTTCATGCAAGGTGTGTCATTGACACACTTTTTCTTTATACAAGGTGCATCACTGACACACTTTTCCTTTAGGAAGGGTGCGTCAGTGGGTCAGTGACAAACTTTTTGTTCAGGAAGGGTGTGTTAGAACTCCAAGAGGTAAGAAAAAGAAAAAATACACCTGATTCCTTGATGTGTTCTGGCTTTGATCACAACCTCTGGGTGTGTGTGCTTTCGACTATGTGAAAAGGCTTACCCAAGACAAAAGGAATGGATCACGCCATAAGCTTTGATGCCATGTTAAAGATTAAAGATAAGAAATAGAAGATGGTGGAACACACAATGGGCATATTGATTGCCTTCTCATTATTAGATTCAAGTATTTATAGAATTACATCACAAGAATACCATGGGCCAGAAAATACTATGGGTCACTAATCAAGATAAGGTGACCAAATCAACTATTCAACTAAGTGACTAATTAATGTTGCATTTGACCAATGAGATTACATTTCTTAACACCTATGGGCATTCACCGGCCACTTTACTTGTGGCTGTGCTAGTTTTATTTATGAATTATTTATGGTTAATTTTGTTGTTTAGTATTTTTGAATAAAAATAATAAGCCAACCAATATGTTAGACAATAGCTAATGATCACAGTAAGCCTAGACAGTAGTTAATGATGACTGTACTTACTACTAAGAAGTGAGCTGTAACATATTTTACTTCCTTGAAAACAAAAATAAAAACCAAATGGTTATAAATTTAAATGGGAAAAGAATGGACCTAATACAGACTTAAACTCGAAAACCTAACGCCAGAATGTACCAAGTACAAACTCAGAGGAGGACTTAGAAACTGATTACCTTGATCAAGGCAATGACCAACTTCAACCTCAACTCGACTCCCACAGCTCAACAGACTCAGAAGACTCAACAGGCTCGAAGCAGCCAGGTTATCCATTTCTCAAATGAAGACAACCCTTAGTTTACTTTCTGTTTCTTCAAGTACAGACAGCTTAGGCTAGTTTACAAACAGCTCAGGTTACCTAAATATTTTCATATGATTATAGCATATACAAGAATCCTCTATCATGGATGTTAAATCTGATCTTTCAAACTCTATTTTAGAGTCTGGTTTCCCAAAAGACAAACTGCTAATTTTCTTTTGACCTGGTATTTTGGAACTATACGGAAAATAGACTATTATCCTTTCTATTTGAATAATGGATATGTTCAGAAAAACATAGTATCTTATGCTTTAGATACCCAATTGAGTTATTCTCCTATGTAAACTCTTAATTCAGCTAATAGAAGGATCTCCCATTGCTTTACAATAAAAAAAACTTAAATGTAAAAAAGATAATGTATATGTACTGAATAATAATACATTTGGTAGAGAAATATCATAATTCAATTGATATTAATTTTTACACTGCAAATGTGCACCTTATCCATCACAGCAAAAGTTTCTAATGCTGGTAGAGCAAAAGAAAAACATGTGGTTTCTAAAGGCTGTCAACCAAAGAAGAGGATAAGGTGTCCCACAATTATAGTGGCCTTATTTCATGCTGGTAGAGCAAAAGAGGAACATCTGATCTATGAATCATGTGAAAAAAAGAATAAGTACCAGGATTCATGAGTTCTGAAAATTTAGATATGCCATACCAGAAAGTTCAATTCAGTATCAAATATTTGAAACAACAGAACTATGAATATGGTAAGATTGCTTACTTTATTAAATCTCCAGTTGTTTCTAGAAATACATCTAGATCGGCATACACAACAGCACATCTCTATCTCTAACAACTTTAACAACTTTCAGGAAATATCGATTCAAATTTCAAACCCTGCAGGGATTGTATCTTCTGACGATGCTTCAACGTTCAGATCGAAACTTTCAGCCGGCTTATCTAGATATTGGTTACCCGTTTGAATGCTTTGTTTTCTGCTGGGGTTCTTCTCGGTATCAGGAGATATTGGTAAATCCCACTGTGCAGTAAGGGTATCCTTAGGTGCATGCAATACACAGAAATCTTCCCACTCGAATGAGGGTTTCCAGGGAGATACGCTATTAATAATTTTAACATCCGAGTTTTCTGGCATGGACGCCTTACTCAGTTTCATGTTCCAGGTTTTCATATACCGAATTCTATCCAACAAAGCAACAAATTCCTCGAAATCGTATTCAGTACTCTCTAATGCCTTGTGCTGGCGTTTCGCATCTAATCGATTTCTTCCATGTTTTGAGGCCTCGTCTTGATTTGAAGCACCTGATGATCCGATCTCAAACGTTAGCTTCGGTCCATTAGAATCCATGGAATCAATATATAACTGAATGGCAGAACAGGATGTATATTTCTTAAAAGAAATAACACAACCATAGCCCAGAAAACTTCACTAGTAGGTTGAAAATCCTGGTAGAGAAAATTCAGTACATGTTTCCAATTCTATCGATGATCTTATGTAAAGCCACCTGCCCTGCAGAGACGAAGAAATTCCACGAATCAGAGAAACTAGAAGACTGCATTAGAAATTACAGAATCGAAGATTATCGACACATGCAATGTATGTGCTTGCCGTTCGCCAATTATTGTGGCTGTTTTTTCTCAATATTCTAAAGAAAGATAACGGAAAAGTCCGAACCGCCTGACATTGGACAAATCTGGCATCATAAATGGACCATGCGAATCACGCGTGCCCCGTTTTTCCGTTTTCTTCCTTACTGTGTAGGAATTTAAAACCAAAATAGCCCGTTAATTTTGACGGTTTTGACAACTTTACAATTTGTTTCGACAATTTTAAAGCAAAATTATGATGGTTTTTTGGATTTTAGTTGAGAAACAAATCACATAATAACCTGTTGACAATTTTAAAGCAAAATTATGACAGGTTTTTGGTTTTTTAGATTTTATTTGACAAACAAATAACATGATAATAGGCAACTTACCCGTCAAGTTCCTGCCGTGCTTCCGTCATACCCATGCCGTTAATTCCATAGCTTTTCAAATGAATTCGTTTGCTAGTGTTCAGGTTATATGAATCTATTCCAATTCGGAGTTCACGATATTTATTAAAAGTTTAAACATGTGAAAAAAAATGTGCAATTCTTGTTAAAGAACTATGAGAGAATGATTGATGAAAAGACAAAAGGATTGTTCGTTATCCAATAATTTTTTTGGTCGAAGCGATTGATATTCCGTTCAATCATAGGGAAGACTCAGGAAAGAAGCATGCAATAATTTTTTTAATTGTTCAAAATCCTGCATGGTTAAAAATTAATTGGGATCCACTCCAACGATTGTGGGAGACTTATGTCAAAAGAATCCTAGCATAGTGTTGATTGTGTTGGTATATATTTGCTGGAATACTTAGGTCAAAAGAATCTTTGCATAGTATTGATTGTGTTGGTATACAATATACATTTTAACAATCTTTGGACTCAAACATATCACATTTGTTGGAACATTTCAAATGATTTCTTTTTTTTCTATTGATAATTTTGGGATAAGCTACTCTTAATACTTTTTCATTCATAATTTTGAGATAAGGTACTTTTAATACTTTTCGGATCATAAGTGGCCCTCGGGTCAACACCTACCACCTCTCAAATATGGAGGAGTTGAATAAGGATCTTCCCAAGGATAGTAAGGATTTTGAATCAATGCTCATGACATTGAACAAGAAAGTTGATCAGATTTGAAAGGGGCATAAGCAGAGATGGGCTGCAAATCTGGAATTGTTTCACATCAAAATAGGAAATCATAAACAAAAATTGTAACAATAATATTTACAGACACAAATGGAACTCTTTAAAGATAAAACATGTTTCATTCCTTCCCCTCTTCTTGCCAAAAACTAAATTACAGAGAACACAAAGTTGATCTGATTTGAAAGGGGCAGAAGCATAGATGGGCTACAAACCTAAAATTGTTTCACATCAAAATAGGAAATCAGAAACAAAAATTGAAACAATAATATTTAGAGACACAAATGGAATTTCTTAAAGATAAAACATGTTTCATTCTTCCTCCTCTTCTTGCCAGAAACTAAATTATAGAGAAAACATATAAACTAAAATGTTGTTTTCCAAACTCTTGAGATGCAAAGTGTGTCATCTCTAGACATTTCTATAGCATGGGAAATGGTTCCTACTCTATAGACTTCTTCAACAAGCCTCTCCTTACATTGTTACAGGTGGTACATTAAGTTTCTACCTACCCAAGAGTAGATTAGGGCAAACAAACCATTTATGAAATTGACATGATTTAATATGAACCAGCTTAGATCCAGCTTTACTCGGCTCTATCATGCGCCGAGAGGGATCAAATATTTCAAGTAGTGGGCGGCAACATTAATATTTTAGATGATCCACAGTATGTATATGTTTTTAGTTATTTTTGCAATTGAATTTTACAGTAGAATATTTTATAATCCAATTTTTACATTATAAAATTACATGAAAGAAGCTTAAGAATAACAATGTAACAATGTAAGAAGGTGAATAAGAAGAATGTGATATGATGGAGATCTATTGTTTTAAAACAGATATATTTGATATTCATATTGAATATAACACATATTACCAACAAAGTGATATGAATATGAGCAAATTTATCAATTCTTTCAAATGGAATCACACTTCTATATGGCTGGAGAATACTGTGTTGTTTTTTCCCTTGTTTCCTTATCTTGGCTTCAGGCCAATTTCTGAATATAGCAGGCTGGATATTATTTTATGCAACCATCCATGTGTATACTCGATATTATTTTATGCAACCATCCATGTGTATACTGTTTTTTTTCTCTGAAATCTGTGCTTGCATCTTCTAAATTTTGTCATGTTAAAACCAAATTTGATACAAATACTTTCATTTACAATCTCCTTATATGCCAAATTGCTCAGTAAGTTGTTAGATCAGATTTTACTTTGTTTTTCAGCTTGATACTGGTTTTAATTTGATGGCTGGAATCCATGTCAGCATTTGCAAGACTCAGCTTTAAATTCTGTTATGCTAAAGTTGAATTTGATTCTCATACCTTTAAAGCATAAAGGTATTTTATAAAATCTCAAAACTTTAAAACATAAAAGGTGTTGTATGGTTCTAAAAAACCCTAATTAACTATATACATGTTAAACTAAATACATTTTAAAGAATTTGCAATCAAATTTTAATAACAAAAATATAAAAAAATGTAAACAAATTATGTCAGTTATATAAATTATTCACTCCATTAGAATATGAAACAAATTCTAATTATTAATAGAAATGGAATGAATTACAGTTGTGATCATGTCCAGGTTAGAGCTGATTTAATTTTTAATCTGTTGATCTGTAAATAGGTGAGAGATACCAAAACGCATACTGAAAAGAAAACCAACACGTATTATATATATATATATATATACTTTCGGTCATGAAGCTAGTCGGCAACCCAGATCAGTGAGAAAATAATACGTGTGCATGCATTGTTCATGTTGGGCTCAAATATTGTTTCAGAGAGATTGATTCTTCTTGATTTCTGTGTGCAGTAGAAGCATAATTGTGTGTCAATTTCCAATAATGTTGTGAATTAATAAAGCTGCTGCAACCATTCGCAGAATTCTATATGGCTGGAGAATACTGTGTTGTTTTTTCCCTTGTTTCCTTATCTTGGCTTCAGGCCAATTTCTGAATATAGCAGGCTGGATATTATTTTATGCAACCATCCACGTGTATACTGTTTTCTTTCTCTGAAATCTGTGCTTGCATTTTCTAAATTTTGTCATGTTAAAAACCAAATTTGATACAAATACTTTCATTTACAATCTCCTTGTATGCCAAATTGCTCAGTAAGTTGTTAGATCAGATTTTACTTTGTTTTTCAGCTTGATACTGGTTTTAATTTGATGGCTGGAATCCATGTCAGCATTTTCAACACTCAACTTTAAATTCTGTTATGCTAAAGTTGAATTTGATTCTCATACCTTGTTTTATACTCTCCAATACCAAAAATACCCAGTAACCTTGTTTACCCAGTAACCTTGTTTCTCTGTGTTTTCCTGTAATTATCCAGTAACCTTGTTTACCCAGTAACCTTGTTTCTCTGTGTTTTCCTGTAATTATCATGGTAATAAATTTATTTTGATGGTCGGCATCCACGTCTGCAGTTGCCAGGGTCCTCCTTGAAATCTTTGAATGCTATTGAATTATCATAATTGAGCTACTGCAGTGTTAGCTTCCTGGTTTCGGTTGAAGTATCCCCACGTTGCAATCGGGGCAATGGCATCTTCGGCACCTATCTTGTATTTCGATGACATGGCATCTTCGGCACCTATCTTGTATTTCGATGACATAACACCTCAGGATGGTTACGCCAGCGTTGTGACAAGAGAATTCAGAGTATGTTTATAGATCTGTTCTTTCTTTCAACATTTATATATTTATATCATCGTTTGATCCATTGATAAAATTATTGCTTTCTGTGGCACAGAATGTGAGCGAGAGCTGCTACAATACAATAAAAGAATAAAAGAGTCATGGACAGAAATAAATAAAATTGCTTCACAGCCTAGTCTACTATATACACTATTATACTGCATATGAGACACACTATTATACTCAAATTCTCGACCATTTTACTTACACACCGGAGGGATATCACACATTCCAGCAGAGGTATCTTGTCAATGCAAAGCATTGGGGAGGTCCCCAAAGCCATTCTCCCATCTTTGTTTACACGGGCGATGAGGGTTCTATCGATGAAGACTTTGATGCCAGTGGATTTATTCTTGAGAACGCTCCTCAATTCCAAGCACTTGTGGTGTACATTGAGGTAAATTTTATTTTGGATCGATAGAATGGGGATGAATGAAATTATTGAGTTTACTGAAATAATGTTTGTTTCAACTTTCAGCATCGATACTATGGATTGTCGATGCCCTTTGGGAGTCCAGAAGAATCCTTTAGCAATGCCTCTACACTCGGTTATTTCACTTCCACACAGGCGCTGGCCGATTACGCAACCCTAATTGTGGGGTTGAAGAAAAATTTGTCTGCAGAAAACTGCCCTGTCATCGTCTTCGGTGGATCTTATGGTGGAACTAAGCTGCTTATAATATTTTATGTGTTATCCTTAAGTAATACGCACTAGTCTAAGAATATATAACCATACACGACTGTTTATTGATTGTGAAAAAAAAAACCTTACCATGTCTATTGAATTATCATAATTGAGCTACTGCAGTGTTAGCTTCCTGGTTTCGGTTGAAGTATCCCCACGTTGCAATCGGGGCAATGGCATCTTCGGCACCTATCTTGTATTTCGATGACATAACACCTTAGGATGGTTACGCCAGCGTTGTGACAAGAGACTTCAGAGTATGTTTATAGATCTGTTCTTTCTTTCAACATTTATATATTTATATCATCGTTAGATCCATTGATAAAATTATTGCTTTCTGTGGCACAGAATGTGAGCGAGAGCTGCTACAATACAATAAAAGAGTCATGGACAGAAATAAATAAAATTGCTTCACACCCTAGTTATTATGAGCATCTTAATCCTCTTCATAAAAATATTTTTGCATCTGTGTATAGATATTAAGCCTAGTTATGGCGGCGCTTTGCTGTATATAGATATTAAGCCTAGTTTAATCTTTAAGCCGACATTGTGGTAGCTTCAAATATATATTTATTATGAGCCGACATTGTGGGAGATTTAAATATATATTTATCATGAGCCGACATTGTGCCACGTGTCACTTCCACGTTGAGCACGGAATCACACTTCTACCTGCTATAGAATGCGCCTCTCGGCGCAACAATAACAAGAGGAATTAATTGCACCTGCCAACACTCCCCCTTAATTCAGACCATTGTCTTCTACAAAACTTATAGGATTTACAAGAACACTAACATCATAAACATTAGACACATTTTTAATTCAATTTCCTTCTCGTGTGAGTCTTAGCTAGGCTTACAAAAATTACTCACAAAAAAATTAAAATTTTTTGATTATTTTTCTTCTTTGGCTCCAAACCTTTTATTATTCAATCATTATGATATTCTTCATTAGCTTCATCTTCACCCTTTTCTTCATTCACAATGCTTTCTTTGATTCTTTAAGTTGTTCATTTTCTTCATGAGTTATATATTCAATGCTCATATAACATATACTATCATTTCTCTTTTCTTTGTTATTGTTGTTGGACAAACTTGAAACTTCATTCTTGAGTTTTTCTTCAACTTTTTCTTTCATACTGCTATTGTCCATGCTTGTACAAATACAAACATTAGAATAATTATATAAAATAAAGGTCTCTTCGATATTATGTTGTTCCACTTTTTCATGTAGCCTATGTTGCTACACATGCAAATTTCATAGTTGTAGTCTCTTCATGGTTACCTCCATCTACTTCAACATCACAACTTCTTTCATAATTAGTTACATCTTCAAAAACTTTCATGGAAACCTCAAATTATTTTATTATGTTCTCTCCTATCAAGGAAACATCTTCTTTATCAACCTTCTTCACCTATTCATTCAGTAACTTCTTTATATTAATATCAATTTTATACCAAATTTTAACATGCCTTCAAGAATTTGTTTAAATTTTCCAGTTGTCTAAACAGCTGCAAAATTTAATCGACAATGCCAATCATAAATGTGAGACATGAATTGATAACGGAGAAAACCTAAGGGTAAGAGCTCGAATTGTATTGAGTAGTCATCATGAGAGGTGCGTCTCTTTAGTATGTAGAAAAACAGATGTAGTGAGTAAAAAAAACTCGGTTACATGTACACGTGTGTAATGTAGGACCCGTCTGGACCCAATCAAGCATTCTTTTGGGAACTTGTCTTAATGCAGTCAAGAGACTTTAGAACCAAAAGTCCTTTCTTTTTTGATCCTACAATTAATTAGAAAATTATGAGGGACGCTTGGGTAAATATCCATCATGTTTTATTTACAAAGAAAATAGTTACAAAGAGACCATGCATCTTCTTCCCATTCGCTAGATAGAAGAATATGAAAAGTGATCGGTGCCACATCGATGGCAGTTCGTCTGCCTTCAAACTATTCAGAGTGTTGTCAAACATGTGCTGGAATCATAAAGTACCATCGACATGAATGATGACTTGTCGACATGTGTGCTGGTCGACTAAGTCATGGATGAAATGATATACTGAGACGACCGAGTCGTGGATCCGACCAAGGATACAACTGGGACTAGACACTAGTCGATGTGTCCAATAAATCTTGGGAGGTATCAAGACATTTATCCCCTAGTTTCTTGAGCTATTCCCTAGTTATTAGAGAAGTTTACGATGTGGTGTACAATAAATCCATGTGACCAATGCTAGGGTTAAGTAATAACTTTAACTTTCTATTCCTACAGAGGAATTCTCCTTAAATTTTCATAAATGCAATTATATATCAAAACTTTGCGAGATAATTTTCCATGATAAAAAACACACCAGAAATGGGAAATTATATTGTGTCCCAAAACCTATTCATAAACATAGTGCAATTGTATAGAATTAATTCCCCTTCATGATGCCCAATATCTCACATGGGTAGTGCATAATAATTTTATCTACATGAGTAAGAATGAAAATCAATGGTGAAGTAAGTGAATGACACAATTATTATTATTTTTCCATTATTTACAGTTGGCCAAGGTGGAGTCGGAAAATCAACTACCATTAATAGCAATACATTGACTTGGATTTCAATGATCTATGTGTAGGGTTCCTTTTTAGTCTGATCCCTTTTTCATTAAAAAAATATTTCATGGATTATGTTAATTCCTTCAAGTGATGGGTCATGACTATTCATGATTCCTTAGCTTGATTCGTTTACAAAATTGTTATGAAACCTTAGAATATTATATACAAAATTGTTCCTCAGCCTTAATTTTAGGAGAGGGAGAATAGGAGGAAGAGAGGATGAAGAAGGGGGAGGGAGGGGGAGAAGAAAAATAGAAGGGAATAAAAAGAGAAATAGAGGAGTAGGGAAGACAAAGAGGAAGAGAGAGGAGGGACGCGAGGGATAAGAGAAAAAATAAATGGAATATGGAGATGAGGGAGAGAGAAGAATACAATTGGGAGGATAAAAAGATAAAAATGGAAGGGGAAATACAAATTGGAGTGGAAGAGGAAGCAATGTTTATTTTTACTAGCCCATATTTATGGGTGCGTATTTCAAGCTTTTATTATATTCATGGAATCACATGTTCAATTTTTGGGCCTCTAGTTTTGTTTATTTTATATTTATTTGAGTTATGGGGTTATTATGGTTTTAATGAAGTTATACTAGTTTAGGATTTTACCAAAGTATGTGAGCTTATTTAATGAAATACATTGTTACTTGGAAGCCCAATGTTCCTTATATAATTGTGCTCATTCTTGCAACATATTCTCTAAAAAAATCCAATGTCTTGTATTGACCTAAAATTGGAAGAGAAGAGATGGGTTTTAAGGATGATGGAGACAATTAAGAAGGGGGCAAGAAATATCAAGGAGGGGCCTACAAGAGGGAAGATGGTGGTGGTGGGGGTAAGAAGGATGTTGGAGATAATGAAAAGGGAGGAGGGGATGATGATAAGAAGGGTGACAATTAATCCAAAGGTAACAATGAAGATAAGAGTGGAGAATGAAGGAAAAATAAGTCAATATTCTTAGATATGTTATTGTGTATTATGTTCACCCTCCTCAATTCTTCATTGATTAAAACCTAAATGCCTTCCATATTATCTAACTTTTATGACAAGATTGAATCCTCAGGGAAATAAAAGGTTGTGATTTGAGAATACGAAGGTCTTATAAAGCCCACCAAAATCAAATAAGAGAAGAGAGGAATATAGAAATGCAATATTAACCTCCTTTTATATATTAGATTATTATTTTCCTTTCCTTTTTTCTTGGATCTTCCCCACCTTTATTCTCATTTACTCCTAACATGTAATTCTCCGAATACCTATAAAAAATTAGCATATCTCTTTTATTATCATTCAGATATATTTTTCTCTTTGATTCCTTAAAGATGGGTGGAGTGTTCACTCAAAATATCGACTTCCAAACTTTAACACAATGAAACTCCAAAAACATTTAACACAAGGAATATTTAAATCATTTTAAATTTTTATAAATACAATATTTTATTGATGGCTAAAATTAATATAGTTTCTCAAATATGAATTGAGTTTTCATTAATTGACATAAATAAATAAAATAAACACATTGTCGCATTAAAGAACTCTAACAAAAAGTAAATTAAATGTCGAAAAACCATGTAAGAGTTTCTTAAAAATAATAATGGAATATAGTTGTGATTCTTAAAACCTCTCAATTGTCACCTATCTTAAATATATTCAATAAAGCACTATCATTCTTGTTATGGTGATATCATTGTGAATTTTATCAACCCACCAATTACATATACTACTTGTGAAATTATCTTTACACATCATGAAAATAAGCCATTTTTTAGACCAATGGGTGGGTTTTTTAATGTGTAAATCATTCTTTCTCTAATGTATTGTAAATTGTTGTAAATTTATCCACATTTTATGGATGTATGATGTATTGATGAACAACGATACAATAACAAGACAATTGGTAAGAAAATAATTTTGAAATGAAATTGAAGTAATTACCTCGTCATTTCTCATGGTATTTAGAAGCCGACTAAATTTTTTAATTATCTCATGTTTAGAATATAGTAACCATTTACTACATGGGAAGTTTAACCATTTACTACATGGGAAGTTTTTGAATTACAAGGCTCTATATCTTCACACAACACTCTGAGCACTATTTAAAACAATGTTCTATAGCAACTGTATTTAATAATGTCCACTAGGAATAAAAAGTAGAACAAGGTAGATTAATACCATTTTCATCTAATTTAGATTTAATACCTCAACATAAGCATTAAACTCTTTTAAAATAACGCACCTGCACACATCTCTAATAGTTGGAAGTTCAACTGACTCTAAGTATTCTAACACATGTTTGTTGATTCTAATATGATATTTTGATCCATTTCAAGTAATAGACAACAATTCATGTAGAGAATGGTTCATGACCTTTATATTCCTGTAATTGGACTAGCGATCACCCATGCCACATCTCACAACCATATCAAGCAATATATTTATCTACAAATATCACATTAGGGTTTGAAATTTGGATTTTTTTTAAGACTCCAATGAACAACAATCAAATATCACATAGATGACTTAAAACAATCATGAAACATCACATCATAAGAAAATGGTAACATAGACAGTGCTTCATTAACACCTATTAAATAAATGATTTCTTTTATAAAATAAGAATATATGAGTTGAATTTATTTGATGTAATTATCACCACTATGATAAATTATTAACTTGGTTTCAAATGATCACTTATCTAAAAAGGATCATTTAGAGTTCTTCCTTCATTTATTTTTAGAATTTTCTTGAGAAGGATTGAAAATAGGATTAAGTGTGATAGAAATACATGCATTATCCCTTGTTATAATATATTGGTGCATTGAGTGTGATGCACTTTGACTATTTCAAATCATACATGATATGAAATTGTTATTTATGTTAATGTCAGAGTTTACAAATTAGATATGGATAATATGGGACCACCATTATTTAGGGTTTTGGATATAGGAATCCTATTTAAAGAGCTATGAGGTTATAGATTATCTTGTCGAGTATTGTTGTATTTGGAGCTTAGCTTTAGTGAAAGGTCATGAAACCTAAAGAGGCAAGTGAACATTTATTTTTCATTCATTATCATAATACAAGGATTTATTTTTCATCATTTCTCTTCCCTATTGTCTTGTGTTTGGTTATTATGCATTATAATTTATGCTTTCTTGCAAGATAAATCTATGCATATCTATTGATGCTCTTAGTCTAAGGGTTAAAAACACTACAAGTGGCATCATAGTACTTTCCTAATCCAACACACAATCATTTGTGTAGATTTTTTTTAAGGATAGAGATGTGTTCCAACGTCTTTAAATAACATAGAGATCTATCATTCAATAGGTAAACCCGTTGTTGGAGACACATACACAAAAAAAATACAAGTGGCACTAAGTCATGTTTCTAGACACCCTTGTTACCTCTATTGGTATCCCTTTGAGTAGTACTACATCATACAACACATGTACATATAATTCACTTCCATGTTTCTTAGGGCATACTAGAATTCCCCTAGGATACCTCAAACTATATTCAGACAAACCAACCGACCATGTTGTTGCTATAGTGGCATTAAGCACAACACTTGAGAAGATTGCTCACTAGTAGTTGCGTAGTCGGATAGTATAGCTAAGGGCATGGTTAAGCCTCCTTAGTTAGTGCCCTAAGAGATTGGATTGAGTACTACTGTTGGACCTTACAAGTATATTAGAGAGATATAGAACCTAACAATCCCTTTCCCTCAATATCTTGAAAACCCTATCCTTTGTGATTAACTAGTAAAATTCCTAAATCTTTGCATCCAAAAGGAACTTGAAAACCAATTGGGATCCACCATAATCATGGTAGGAGACCTATCTCAAAAATATCCTTGCATCATGGCGATCATTTTGGAAAACATAAATAACAACCCTTATTTTGTGGACCTTACCATACCACATTTGGTGGTACATCACAAATGACTTGTCTTTTGCGACTAATAATTTTGGAATAACTAGTGTTAATACTTTTTAGATCATAAATTTTCCCATGGTCAACTGTTGTTGTATTTGTAACTTCAGAAGATACTATGATGTATATTACTATTGTATATTGTTGTACCCCCATTGAGTATGTGTATTCCTCCTTTGGGGATGTCATCATTGTGTATGGTCACTGATGTTAACCCTCTGTTGTAAGACAAGGAAATAGTCCCTAGGTTAAATGAAGTAAAATGCATTTATGTGTATTCTTAGGTAGGTAGGCCCCACAAGTAACATGGGAGACATAATGGTTGAGTTAGCAACTCAACGAAAGAATATAAATAGTGAGGCTCCCTCCTCATTTTTCACACACTTCACTTGCTCTCTCATGTGCACTTTAGGAGGGAGAGGAAGAGGAGGGACATAGAGCTATTGCAGACATATTGTTCTTAGGTTATCTATCTTTTAATCTTATCTTTTTGATGGAACTATTCTGAGGAATTTTGTAGGGTTTTCTCCTTTATGGTTTTGAGGGATGATTTTAAGAACCCCCACCTAGATTTATATGTTTAAAAAATGGGTGAATCTCCGTGATATATAGGAAAAATTGAAGGCAATTTTATCAATAATATAATATGTATATATAAATTTTTTGGTGAATCTTTCATTTTATTATATAATGTTGTAAAATATTCGCGAATCTTTCACTAAATTATAAGATATTGTAAAATATTTGTGAACATTTCATTGCATTATAAAATATTGTAAACATTGACTCAATCTTTCACTGATTTATGAAATATTGTAAACAAATTGGTGAATCTTTATCTAAGAATATTCACCATCTCTTTAATTCCTAAGAAACTAGAATTCATTGTGCTTTCACTTTCTCTTCTAATAGGTTTATTTTAATTATTTCAATTCTTTTTGACACTAATTCTCATACAATCACCCAAATCAACTAATGCTAAATTGAACAACCTAATTGCTAAAAATGTTATGTAACTTCTTTCTCACTAAATCATCTTAATTCTAACTGATAATTTAATCTTCAAGAAGAATTACTACTGATTCAATCTTCAAGAATAAATCACTACTTGTGTAAAATAAGGCACATGGTAGAAGATGGTACTTACCATTTCTTACATTTACAAATCATATTTGAAGAGATCATGGAATATGTATAGAAATACAAAGAGAATGGAAACATGTAAACACAAAAACAAGTACCAAGAATGGTTAAGAACTCTATGTTGAATAAATGACCATCTTATGGATGTAATTTATTTTTTATTTAGTAGAAAAAATAATATATTGGTAACATACCTCCCAATCAATTAAAATCATGTCTTAATTAATCTACCAGCATAGGTAGGGTGCACTATAGGAAGGTATGCAAAGATAAATACTAATGATTAGAAGAGAAGCTTGATTATAGAAGAGAGTGCACCCAACATGAAGAGGCTATCAAAACCAAGAGGGTAGAATTCAGTTACACTTCACCCCAATCTCTCTTTAGCAAGTACACTACACCTAAAAAACCTTCATATTAACCCATGTACATGGTTAACAAACAATGAAAGCAAGTGATCGTTCCTACTTCATGGAAACTATAGTTCAAGACTTATTTTCTGTTGGCAAGAGGGGCATCCCCTTCTGAGGATATTATTAGAATTTATTTACTGTTTTTGGTGGGATGACCAAGTAGTTAATTGGAGTTCTAAAATGGGAAACCCAACTAGGGGGTGCACACTCATCTTAGTTGTTGATCTTCCCCATATGATCAATCACCAATCCAAATAGAGAGGCATCCAACCATGACCAATGTTGGTAAGCCCATATTTTTTACAAGAATCTATCAATCCATGTTTTTGTGATAACAAAAAGAAATGTGATTTTGATAGTACACTATTTATAACACATCACAATACAAACAATTACATAGAAGAGAGAGAATTATGTTCAATATTATTTTTTTTTCAAAATTGACTGGCATACAAAAGAATGATGCAGGATAAGATCCCAGGGTTCAAAATGTTGCACTTAATCAAAACCAAGAACCCTACCAACAAGCCAATGTTGTAAGCTTCAAATGTTTTCAAGTCACAACAATATGGAAGGATAGTTAGGG
This sequence comes from Pseudotsuga menziesii, assembly GCA_001517045.1. Lineage (NCBI taxonomy): Eukaryota > Viridiplantae > Streptophyta > Pinopsida > Pinales > Pinaceae > Pseudotsuga > Pseudotsuga menziesii. The sequence goes on from LPNX011156598.1 coordinate 128,391, forward strand.
TAGACTTTGTGGTATTTATCTGTATATTCTGATGTAAGGAAAGGGATTTTTTTGTCTAATTAAAAAGAAATAGTTGTTATTTTTAAACAAAGGCCATTCTATCCGTAATAGCTATTGTACATGCATGTCGCCAAATCACGATCATCGTATTTAACGATATAGTTCAAAGGAAACCTGTGATTTCCCCACAACAATGATTGTTGTATAACTAGCTTAGGTGTGAGCAAAGCATGTATTTAGACAATCACCATGGATAATTCTTTCTCCATATACCCTGGGAGTCTGGTTTAGAGGCAATCATGAGGTGACCAGGTTTGTATTAATGCAGAGAACTAGGTTCAAATTTCAAACCCCCATGAGTGGGTGTAGATGAGTCCAATACCTAGGGGCAAGACCTAGGTGATTTTGATGGAATAGATATGCCCGTAATAATGAAACAACTTGGCCAACGATATTCTATAAGACGTATTTTATATTTCTCAAGAAACAAACAAAAAAAATATATTCTAGAGTCAATAAATTTACAGTATATAAAAATAAAAATAAAATATCACAAAGGAGAGATTATAAAATTATCTTAAAAGTTTATTTACTAAAGCAAGGCGATTCTGAAAAGTAGGATAATTTGTCCCTATACTTGGACAAGATCCAAGTACCAACTAGCAATATATGTGGAAAAGAAAATAAAAATGCCATCATTGTGTATGTACCTAAAATCATATAGAAGAATGTGACACATCCAAAACCCCATAGAAATATGTATAAGGCCACTAATTGAATGCCTTGGTTGTGAAGGTCACACAAGAAATGATAACATCAAGTTTGTAAAAGAAGAAACATCAACATAAAGTGAATTATCTATATGTAACAATGCAATGAACCAAGTGTAGAAGCGAGAGTAATATTGTAGTCATTGTGATAGAGTGAGACATGTTCAATAAAAATGTTGGAATTTGCATCCTTGCAGTATTTGTGATTTTACCAATCATGATCACCGTAGATGTTGGAATAGAGAAATATCAAAATCTCACTTGTTATTTTATTGTGGTTGGATATATGTGAAGGAATGACATAAAATTAATTTTATGTTGAAATTATTCTACAAGGTGAAATATTTAATGTACACTAACATCTCTCACATAAAAAATCCATGAGTTAGTTGGTCTCCAAAAGTCAAGTTGTGATTCAAGAGTAGTCCAAAGAGTCACATGTCAAATTATCGTACTAAGGAAAGAGATGTCATTGTATTTTATTTGAGTAATTTCTTTGAGTAAATTGAATCAATATTATTTTATTTAATAGTTTGTGGTAATCCAAAAATAACTTGTAATGGTTAAGGGTAAGCTAAGGAAAACCATGGGTATGTTGTAATGGTTATCGATAAGGAAAAAAAAACCCAAATATGATGTATTAGTTGAGGGTAATCCAAATAAGCCCATGATATGGTTGAAGATAAGCTAAAGAAACTCTAAATTTATCAATATGAGGCAATCTAGATGATTGACTCAAGATCCAAATTGATCGAATAATGATGCAACTCATGAATAATACAAGTAGTTGACAACAACTGACTATGCATATGTAGTTAAATAAGACCAAAAGACTAAATACATAGACAACTCAGACATCCAAATTGAACCACAAGTATTTGTTAAAGGGGGGTATGAAGGATTAAATCCTATTTATGATATTTAATGATGAGACTATAATATGCAATAATGAATATCATGCACAAATGACTATGTACACAATCAATAATAGAGAAAAAGATATAAGATAGGAATGATATAATGGGATCACTTTAGTGATTTAGGGAGACACATTCTGGACATAGTTATGCTTATGGTTCAACATAAATTCCTATTATGGTAACTTTGCTATACTCACCTATTGTTATATAAAAGAATCTCATTGTACACTACTATAAGAAGAAATGTATTTTGTATTTAAATGTACAATTTGTGCATTAAGATTTGTATGTGTTGAGTTGTTTTTTCCAATAAACCATTGCTAAAACATTATTATAAAATAATGTACACATGTTTTTAAAAATATGAAATAAAAATAAAAATAAAATAAAAATATTTAAAATTATTATCTTTAATTAAAAAAATTACATTTTCATAATTATACCCATTCCATTTCCACATAATTATAAAATAAGACACTTCATCATTTTTACAACTTTGGTGGTCCAGATAAGTCTATAAAGCTTATTACCTTGACTAAAAATATCAGTTAACAAAAGTTAAATATAGAAACAACGAGGAACGTTTGAATAAGAATCATCTTAATTTTTTATTTATTTAAGATATAAATATAATTCATACCAATATGCTATAATATCAAAGCCTACATGTAGCATTTTTTTATTTAATTGATGAATAGTAGAATTTTTTTTAAATGAATAGCAAGCTTTCCAATATCATTGATTTTAAGGCCCTCCTCGCAATTAAAATTATTCTTGATTAAGTATTTAATCAATTTCAATGGCTTAGCATGTTATCGTCATAAGTTACTAAACATTTTAATTATTTTCCCTTGAAACAGGGAAACCTCTTTCAAAGTCTCCCTTTCGTTGAGTGATGTTATTAAGTCGTTCATTAAACCAGTAGTAAATATAAAAATAATGGAGAACAGGGTTGACAAATGATCCATCTTGGACTTGAAGCTAGGATCATATTTTGAAGGTTATATGCTGAGTTAAATGGAAAAAATATTTAAAACCTAAAGATAAGTCAAGCCAATATGTTATTGTGTCAAAGCAACTTATACAAATTTTCAATTTAAAATTAATCATATGTTTAATAACTTTTATTAATTTTTTTAGTTAACATTTATTTTAACAATAATTTTTATTATTATTTGTGAAGTTCTTATTTAATAATAATGTTTGGATTATCAAAATATTTTATTGTTTATTCTTTTCTCAAACTAAGAAGAAGAATTACACATCAAAAGTTATTTACTCAACAAATATTATATGATCTGAAAAGAATAATCATTTTTTACTTGAGAAAAAACATCATTTATAAAAAAAATTAAATAAATATATAAAAGTTTTAACTATAAAAATATATAATTTGTTTTTTTAATTAAATATAATCATTATTTTTTACTTCCAAACTAAATTTATAAATTTAATAAATCTATACTTTTCTAAAATAATAATAGCATATGCTTCTTTTTCTAACTAAGCATACACCCATAATTTCTTTATTTCTTTAGTTCAAAGTGTCGCGGAGTTACATATTCATGTTAATAACTTTGTGTGGGTTAAGAGCAATAAATATGTTATATTTCAAGATTGAGAAAGATCTCGTAATTGTGAAAGGTCTATTTTTAAGTTGATAGGCATTTAAATATTATCTCAGTTTTATATTTTAGTTTTTAGTTAATAATTCACCATCTTCAAAAAACTAAGTGGTTGGTTGCACCTATTGTAAAGATTAAAGATACGAAGTAGAAGATGGTGGAACACATAATGGACATATCGATTTCCTTCTTATTAGTCTCAAATATTTATAGGATTACATCACAAGAATACCATGGGCCAATACTATGGGCCAGAAAACAATATGGGTCACTAATCTAGATAAGGTGACCAAATCAACTACTCAACTAAGTGACTAATTAATGTTGCATTTGACCAGTGAGATTACATTTCTTAACACACCCCCTTAATATCAACTGGTAGAATATCTTCAACACTACCAATGCTTAAGTGCTCTCTCTGATATTCAAATGCAGATGTTCCCAATTGTTTGGTGAATATATCACCCAACTACTCCTTAGAGCAACAAAACTGTAAGAAAAGTTTCCCATCATTGACTAACTCACGAATGAAATGATAGTGATTGTTAATGTGTTTTCTTTTCTATGAAACATAGTATGTTTGGACAACTCTATTGTAGAGCTATTATCACATAAAATAGAAGTTGGATCATTTTCAGTGTGTCCCATATCTTTTAAAAGTATTGCTACCCAAACTGCATGGCAAGTTGATGTGGTGGATCCTACATAATATGCTTCTATAGATGACATGCCAAAAATGGGTTTTTTCTGAGATGCCCAAGAGATCAGATTCATACCCAATTAAAAGCATAACCAAATGTACTTTTCCTATCATCAATACTTCCTACAAAATCACTATCAGTGTACCCTGTGAGAGTAATGTTTGGTGAATGAGTGTACCAAAGGCCATATCCAAGTGTTCCTGCAACATATCTGATAATTATTTTTCCAATTTTTGAGTGAGAGTCTTTGGGAGACTCCATTAATATGAAAATAAGAATAACAATACATCAAATCAAGTCTAATTGCAGTCAAATACATTAAAAATCCTACCATTCTTTTCTACAGTGTATAATTTATTGCTGGTCCATCATCATTCTTTGTTAACTTGGTGCCTAGAGCAATGGGGGTTTCTGCCAGTTTACGTTTATCCATTCTGAATCTCTACAAAATATCAATAACATACTTATGCCGACAAAAGAAAATACCTTGATTAGTTTGAGTAACATCCATACCAAGGAAGTACCTCATCAAATACTAGCTCAATCATTTCAAATTCCTTTTTCATGGCTGTCCTAAAATTTTCAAGCATTAAATTACCAATGTAAATCATGTCGTCAACATAAAAACATACAATCAACATTTTATCATGCTGATTTGTTTTTACATACAGATTGGGCTCATTGCTGCTTATGTTAAGCCCATTGTTGATGAGAAAGGAGTCAATCCTAGTGTACCAAGCTCGTGGAGCTTGGAGCTTGTTTTAGACCATACAAGGACTTTCTTTAGCTTAAACACTTTGTCTTCATGACTTTTGACAATATATCCAGGTGGTTGGTCTACATAAAATTCTTTTTCAAGAATACCATTGAGAAAGGAAGATTTCAGGTCCATTTGATAAACAAGCCACTGACTTTATGTTGCAATGGAAGGTACATCTATGATGGTATCCATCCTTGTTACAGGAGCAGAGGTTTCATCATAATCTACACCATATTTTTGTGCATATCCTTTGGTAGCCAACCTTGTCTTGTGTTTTTCAAGCTCTCCTTTTTCATTCAGTTTGGTCTTATAGACCCACTTGACTCTTATACTGGTTTTGTATGTAGGGATATCAACAAGATCCCAAGTGTGATTCTTCTCAGTAGCATCAATCTCTTCATTCATTGCTAGTACCCATTGTGCATCCTTTATGACTTCATGAAAAGCTGTGGGATGATAGGAAAATAGAGCATACTGAAGTTGCTCATCAATAATAAGAGTCTTCTCATATAACTCTCTCAAACTCTGGTTTTCTGGTTCTGAGATGGACTTCCTGTTGGTGTTTCTTTTTCTTGTTTTACTTCCAATATTGGAAGTCTGATAGGTATCTCTGACATATATGAAATTTATTTTTGTTGTATGTTTGAAGGATCACTCCATCATTTGTCTTCTAGGAACTTCGCATATCTAAGTTCACCACAATTTTTTTGGTGATAGGAGTATACAACTTGTAAGCCTTATGTTATTCATTATAACCAATGAAAATACATCGCTCGCTCTTCTTATCCAGTTCTCTTCTAAGTTCATTAGGTACATGAGCAAATGCAATAGAACAAAAAACTATTAAATGTGCAACACTAGTCTTAGTGCGACTCCATGCTTATTCAGAAATCTTGTCCTGGACACTCATCGTGGGTGATCTATTGAGCAAGTAGCCTGAGCATGCAATGAATTCAACCCAATAATCATATGATAGCTTCTTGTGTGAAAACATGGTACAAGCCATGCTCATGATGGTACGATTCTTTCATTTAGCAACACCATTATGTTATGGAGTGTATCTGGTGGTGAACTATCTCTAGATTCCATGCTACTTGTAGAAATCTGTAAAATCATGTGAGTCATATTCACCTCCACCACTTGACCTGAGAACTTTAATGAAATTTCCATACTGCAACTTGTTCAGGGCTTTGTACTCTTTGAACATGGAGAAGGAATCTGATTTGTTCTTGAGGAAATAAACCCATATTTTCCTGCTAAAATCACCAATAAATTCCTGAAAATAAAAGCTACCTCCTATGGATTGGGTTTGCATGGGTCCATAAAGGTCTATATGAACTATGTCAAGATGTGGAAGTGGGGAAGTTTCCATTTTGATGTTTCCCAATGATAGAAATATTCACAGGAGTAGGACTTTTCCTGTATAACTGGTAACCCCTCGACCATGGACTGTTTGTGCAGGAGATTGAGACTCTTCAAAGGAAGATGATCAGATCTACAGTGCGATAACCAAGTTTCATCTAGACTAGTTGAAACGGTATGGGATACAAATTGTGGAAGGTTGGCACTTTTGAGACTAAGAGGGAATATTCTGTTCTTGGTCTTTTCAACTTTATATACAAGTCTCCTACTGGGGGGTTTATCATAAATGACACAGTATGTATCATAAAATTGAAGATCATACTTGTTCCGAAGTAATTGACCTATACTAATCAGATTGACATTAAAATGTGGTACATAGAAAACCTCATGAATAAATTTATTTTCATTTTGCTTTGTAAATATAGGAACACTACCTTTTCCTTTTCCTGGAACCAGAAAGTCATCTCCTAGCTTGATATTTGTGACAACATAGGAATTCAAACTAGAGAAAAGTGACTTATTACTTGTCATGTGATTGCTGTAATCGCTATCTGGTAGCCATAAAGATGAGTTGCAATGTTATTCAATTACTTGATAGGAGAGGAACATAACCTCTGACAAGCCTTCTTCTTCTTTAGAGACATTTTCTCTACGATTGTTCTGGTCTGCTTGCTTCTTTCTACATTATCATTTGTAGTGGCCATACTTCTTGTAGTAGTTGCATTGAATATTGGAGCTATTGGTCCATCTCTTCTCTCTTCCCCTTTAACCTTGAGAGTTGTTAGAGTGCTCTAAGTGATATGAATGTTCACAACTGGTTTTGTCCTCTATATGAGGAGGACCTTGTCCTCTTCTTCCTCGACCTCATCCTCCTCTTCCTCGACCTATACCGAGGGAACCTTGGGTGCTAAAAGAATTGATTAATGACTCTTATTCTTGATCGAGTAAAGATTCATGAGATAGAAGGGACATAACGAATTATTCTAAGGTGAACTGAGACACATATTTTTCTTCTTCTACGACAGTCACTACCATAGAAAATTTCTTGGTGAGACTCCTTAGAATATTTTGAATAACTACCTTCTATTCTAGAGGTTCTTCATAGGATTGAAATTGGGTTACAATGACTGAAACCAGACTCACAAATTGATCTATAGTTTCAATTTCCTTCATTTTTAGACTTTCAAACTGTAGTTAAAGAGTTTTCAATATTACCTTTTTACTCGACCTGTTCCCTTATATGCAGATGAAAGTAGATTCCAACCTTGATGTGTGCTGGTAGCTGTAGAGATCCACATGAAAATGGACTTCTCAATGTAACTTTGGATCAGCCATTCAACTGTGAGATCTTGGTCTCAACCAACTTCTAAGACATTCTTTTGGGAATTATTCATTGTGTTCAAAGAATTTGTATCAGGTTCTTTTAACTCAGTTTCAACCATATCCTAACATTTGTTGATTTGGAGAAACATCTTAATCTTGATAGAACGAAACTCATAGTTGATACTGATCAGTATAGGTCCAGAGATCTGCTTCAAATTTGAGGAGCTTGTGCTGGTAGTAGCCATGTTGGTATGACTAACTAGAGATCCCTTTTTTTTGAACTATTTAAAACAGATGGAATAGCTTGTATAGATAGCATAGGACGTCAAAAGGGTGCCATGATAAAAAAAATTATAAGTGAACAATGAACAACACACTTTTCCTTTGGACAAGGTGTGTGAGTGGTGTGAGTGACACACTTTTCCTTTATGCAAGGTGTTTCATCGCCACACTTTTTCTTCAGACAGGGTGAGTCACTGACACACTTTTCCTTTAGGAAGGGTGTGCCACTGGGTGAGTGACACACTTTTCCTTCAAGAAGGGAGTGTTAGCACTCTAAGAGAGAAGAAAAATTAAAATACACTCGATTTCTCGATGTGTTCCGGCTTCGATCACAACCTCCGTGTGTGTGTGATTTCCATTATGTGAAAAGGCTTACCCAAGATGAAAGGAATGGATTAGGCCATACCCTGTGATACCATGTAAGAAGATATAGTGGAACACATAATGGGCATATTTATTTCCTTCTCTATATTAGACTCAAGTATTTGTAGGATTACATCACAACAATACCATGGGGCAATACAATGGGCCAAAAAATACTATGGGTCACTAATCAAGACAAGGTGACCAAATCAACTACTCAACTAATTGACTAATTAATGTTGCAATTGGTCACTGAGATTACATTTCTTAACATTTATTGGCATTCACTAGCCACTTTACTTGTGGCTATGCTAGTTTTATTTGTGAAATATTTATTGTTTAGTATTTTTGAATAAAAATGATATGTCAACCAATGTGTTTGACATCACACTAATCTGGACAATAGTTAATGATTCCTGTACTTACTACTAAGAAGTGAGTTGTAACAGATTTCACTTCCTTGAAAAAATAAAAATCAAATGGTGATAAATTTAAATGGGAAAATAATGGACCAAATTCATACTTAACTCGAAAACCTAAATGCCAGAATGTACCAAGTACAAACTGAGAGGAGGACTTAGAAACTGATTACCATGATCAAGGAAATGACCAAATTCAAGCTTAACTCAACTACCACAGCTCAACAGAATCAACAGACTCAACAAGCTCGAGGCAACTAGGTTATCCACACGGGGGCATCACCCAGGGACCAATATGATATCACATCCGTTCATATTGGGGGGGTTAAAATTAAAAAATTAAAAATTAATATATTGGACGTATATTAAGGGTAATAAGGGTTTTTTTTTTACTATTTAAATATGCAATATGCTGGGGCACGTTTTATTCAAATTTTTGGCCTGAGCCGTTCACGAGCCTTGCCTGCATGCCTATGCCTGCGAGTTGTGCCGAGTCCTCTGAGCCTTTCCTGCATGCCTGTGCCTGCGAGCTCGTTTGCCGAGAAGCTCTTGAGGCCGTTAGCAGAGGAAGGGAATGGTTATACCAAGATATGCTTTAGCAACAAAAGCTTTGGTCTCGATGTTGCTCGTGTTGCAGAGAGAATCTTGATGAAAGTTCAGAGTAATTTGACTGATGTTGATCTTTCAGATTTCATCATGGGAAGAGGCGAGGATGAGGCCCTTCAGGTAATGGCCATATTTTCATCCATTTTACAAGGGTGTGTATTGAGTACCTTGAATCTTTCTGACAATGCACTGGGTGAGAAGGGCATTAGGGCTTTTGGGTCTCTGTTAAAATCTTAGAAAACATTGGAGGAACTGTATTTTATGAACAATGGTATCTCTGTGGAGGCTGCTAGAGCCATCTGTGAGCTTCTGCCCTCCGTTGAGAGGCTTAGGGTTCTGCATTTCCATAATAATATGACAGGGGATGAAGGGGCAGAGGCGCTTTCAGGGCTTGTTAGGAACTGCACTGCGTTGGAGGATTTCAGATGCTCATCTACTAGGGTTTGTGCTACGGGTGGTATAGCTCTAGCAGAAGCTCTAGGAGCAGGTGATAAATTGAAGAAGTTGGATTTAAGGGATAACATGTTTGGGAAGAAGTGCGGGGTTGCTTTGAGCAAAGCCCTTTCAGGCCATTTGGGTCTCACAGAGGCTTACTTGAGCTATCTTGGTTTTCAGGATAAGGGGACAATAGCTCTTGCCAACATCCTCAATGAAGGGGCTCCATCCCTCAAGGTTCTCGAGATGGCAGGAAATGAATTTACAGCTAAAGCAGCTCCGGCTTTGGCAGAGTGCCTTGGTTTGAAAAAAATGCTTACAAAGTTAGTTTTGTCAGAGAATGATCTCAAGGACGAGGGAACTGTTGTGATCTGCGGATCACTTGTGGAAGGCCATGAGCATCTGAAGGAACTTGATTTGAGTTCAAATTTCATCAGCACAGAAGGGGCGAAGGTTGCAGCTGAGTCTGTGATCAATAAGCCCGACTTTGATCTGCTGAATATTGATGGAAACTGCATTTCGGAAGAAGGAATTGTTGTTGTTAAAGATGTGCTCAGAAGAAGTGTCAAGGGTGTTTCTGTGCTTGGATCTTTGGAAGATAATGATGCCGAGGGAGAAGGTGATGACTATGAGGGCGAGGATGGGGATGGGGATGAGGATGATGATGGAAATGAGAGCAGTGACAGTGATGGTGATTTAGAGGCCAAGCTTAAGGATCTGAAAATGCAGTAGCACGGTGTATAATCTTGGCATACACATATAAGGACAAATTTGGGCCTTCATTTGCTGCGAAAGCTCTGATCCCCTGAAGACAAACTTTCCGAGTTTTGGTTGCTGCAGATAAGTCCCATTATATTTAAATGATTAGAAATTCTATCCTCGGCTAAATGTTGTTTTCTAAATGAGAAATGTGATTTTGCAGCATTTGGCTGCCCCAACTTAAGTTTTGTTTCTTGTATTGCACGTTTACTTGTGTTTCAGTTAGAATTTATTTATCAAATTCTTCATCATTCCTAATGAAGATGTTTTCGAGTACTTTGAGGTCCTTTAAATTTTTCGCTACCACAGCTTTAATATCTCTATTTGATGTGCTTCGGAAAAAGTATGAATGTTGCTATATTTTCACATTGATATGCAATGTTCAAATTTTATATCTTGGCTTGATGTTATGTTTTTTCCTTATTTGAGTTAATGTGCTCGTTTATATCCAATCAGTCTGAAATGATTTTGATGTTCAAATTGAATGGACGGTCAATAGTGTAGATTTTAACACAAATGGTGGACGTATCTGGGACTGTGAGAATGGATTCTTCATTATCATATGATATGTTCTGGACAAAATGCTTTTCCATATATGCGAAAGAAATGTATTGGAGTTGAATATATTTGTGTAAACGTCCAATCAAAGAAGCGAGAGGCTCCATATTTTGTCTGTAGCAGCTCCATGTTGCTTATTTGGAACACAACTAAAATGTTCTTGCCTATTTCCTGTCATTGAAGTGTTGTTTCCCTGTTTAAATTTTTTGGGATTTTTATTACCTGCTAATTTTACCAAATACATCATAACAAACTATTAAACATAATGCATGCTAATCTGAGGGAGGGGTGCCAGAAGTAGTGCACCTTTATTTTTGGGTCAAATTTGCCATTTGGACGGGCAAGAGGACCCTCATCCCTGTTGAATTTTAACATGTATATGATATTTTCAACAAATTGCAGACTGTATTAGAGATAGGACTTGAGATATTAACATCACTAAGATAAATACAGTAGTCAATTAAGCATCACACAATTGAACACACGATTTCTCACGGTGAAACCTTTTAAGGACAAAAACCCCAAAGCATTAGTAATTCATCCTCTAAATGAGATGACTGAGTTTGTACATGAAAAGGGAATTTTTGTTCTCAGAACTCTGAGATGAATGTATAAATTTTTTCCAAAACCAAAGTAGCCCTAGTAGGCTTACTTCTGCTACCTTTGATACCACGTGTGTTGTACTGTAATGTACCTTCTACAACGTCAACTTGACTGCTGCTTCCTGTGACCACCGAGCTTGCTTATGCTACCCACCGTGACCTTCATTGAGGCTGTAGCAGCCTCCTTCTAACCATGGCCACCAAGGTTGTAACAGCCTGCTGCTGCTAGTCATGACCACCACTGGCTGGACTAGATTGGCCTGTGGGGTATATCAATATTTTGTTTATTTCTATGCTATTTGCTGTTTAATTGAGGTATGCAGGTCACAGAGTTGAAGCTCTCGGTAGACATTTTGGAGAAGGAAAGAGACTTTTACTTTGCAAAGCTCAGGGATATCGAAATACTTTGTCAAAATCCAGATGTTGAACAATTACCTGTTTCATAACTCAGCTATGTGGGCCTTCTTACCTATATATTTGTTGTATATAAGTATATAGAAGAGAATCTATTGAAAATACACTTATCTCAAAGTCAAGGTCATGTCACGATGATATAGGAAAGCCCTAGTATCTCTAAGTTATAACTTGTTCAATTCAATAAATTGAAAACATTAAACCAGTGACTGTAAAGAGATTTAATTAAGCTTTTTTCTAAAATCTTTGCAACTGCTTGGGTACTGGTATTACAAGTAATCCATTCTACTAAGAGTGCCTGCTATGCTACAATGTACGGTCTAAGCAATGCAATCCAACGACCATCACCACCATTGGTATGTGGTGTCAAGTCATGAATAAATAAAAGTTATTTGGACATAACAGGATAATTTGGTACCTGGATAGCTGATGAGAGAGAACTTCTGGGTTTAAACATCAAGGTTATACCACTGTCCTAATAAAGAAAATTTCTTCCTTTTTCATTTTGGGTAGCAGTGACATAAATGTAAGATAATGTCCTCTATTTTTCTCGCTAGGAAAAATGTTACCTGATTATTTTATTTTGAAGTGGCTAAATGTACCATATTTTTGCCATGGGTTGACAGGTCCAAGGCATGCAATATCACTTGTGGGCCGAATACTCTTTTGTAACATGAGAGATCACTTCACTCTCTCTTTTTCTATAGAGAAACAATTTGTATTTTGGGTAGCAGTACCATATATGGAAGATATTGTTTTCTCTATTGCTTTCATAAGCAAAAGTTGCTTTTTGAATCTTTTATTTTGAAGTGGCTCAAATGTAACTCCATGCCATATTCTGACCATGACCTGAGAGGACCTGGCCATGCAATACCACTTGTGAGTTGAATACTTTTTTGTAACATGAGCAGCCACTGCACTCTCTTTTTCTTTAGAGAAAGGATTTGTATTTTGGGTTGAATGTAAAATATTGTCCACTCTATTGCAAAAGTGGGTACCTGAATCTTTTATTTCGATGTGGATCAAATGTAAATCCATGCATTATTATAGTTATGGCTTGAGAGGTCCAGGGCCCACGCAATCTTACTTGTTGGCAGAATATTCTTAAGTAACACGAGAAGTCAGTGCACTCTTTTTCTTTAACGAAAGGATTGGTATTTTGGGTAGCAGTGGTATAAGTGTAAAATATTACCCCCTCTATTGCTCTCATAAGAAGAATTGGGTACCTAAATCTTTTATTTCAAAGTAGCTCAAACGTAATTCCATGCCTTATCCTCACTACGGCTGGAGAGGTCCAGGGCCACGCAATATCACCTGTGGGATGAGTACTTTTTTGTCACATGAAAAGCACTGGATTCCTTTCTGTCTTTAGAGAAAGGATTTGTGATATTATTTTGTTGACTGTGGAAAGATCAACACTGATTAGCTGTCATAACACACAAATGGTTCCAAGACTCAAGCCCAACAAACCTTGCATTTCATAAATATGGTATAGCCCTAAAAGGCCATACCACTATTCGAGGATGAACCCAACTAAGAAGAACTTGGCCTTCCATTGCACAGGACATTAATGACTATTCAAATTAGTTATGTTGTCACTGTTATAAATGTTTCTGGTAGT
>LPNX011156651.1:0-33770 GCA_001517045.1 Pseudotsuga menziesii
ATAAAAAACGAAAAAAAAAACATTTTCCAAATTAAATAATAATATATATATATATATATGTGTGTGTGTGTGTGTGTGTGAAAAAACACAAAAAAATTATTTTCATGGGCAGGTCGACCCAACTAGTTTACCAAAGAGTGACCCAACCTCTACAGCAATGGCATTCTGGAACGGCATTCCGATTTTCCTTAACCACCATCCTTCAATTCCGACAATTTCGATTGCTGCTCACCCTGCTAGTTCTTGTCAAATAGCCTAACTGTTGGCGCCAAACATTGGAGCCAAACTCTGGAAGGTTTGGTGGGTTTTGGATATGGATATTGGTCATACCCGTTGAGGAGTTTGGGATCTATATTAACCATGGTTGATTTCACAATTTCTCTATTTAATTACCATAGCTACCATGGATAAAGTAGCATTGGAGAGAACCTAGAGACTTTTGAAGAGGCGGGCCACGAATTTTGCACCTATGGCGTCAACACCACCTTATTTGCTTACAAAATACCTAGTAAGTACTGTGAATTGATAAATTTTTAGTGAATGTTGGATACAAACCCTATCCAGCCCCTCACAGAGAGTTTTTCTGCAATTGTGGTCAATTTCCCTACATATGTGTAGGTAAGATATTTTTGTGAACTGCAGAGATATAGCTCTGACATGCTCTACAAGTGTCAGGTGAGAGATGTCATTGATGTTTTGATCATTGGTCATCCACTTGATGACTAAAGAATCCCTGAATACCTGAAGATCTATAATTTTCAGATGATGGGCTAGTCTAAACAGAGCTCGGGGTGCAAGAAGCTCAACTCAATTTTTAGTACCCTGACCTGCATTAGAAATTAAATGAAAATAGTGTTGTTTGTGCAGGAAGAGGATGCCTCCAGTACGACATAATATCATCCCTTTGGCATGCTCCATCCAAGTAAATGTCTTGTCCACAGTCAACTTCCCAATTATCTGTGGCTTAGATAGATTTCCTTGTGAATAATAGAACTAGGCAGTAACAATCATATGGGATGATACCTGAAAAGGGGGAGGAAGTATTCCTTCAAATTGACTAAAGTTGCACAACGGCCAAATGCTCCAAATTGAAATATAGTGAACAGCTTGAAATGCCTTAGATTGGGGCATTATCGTGTCAATCCAGTTGCAGACATACTTATAACATTGAACAGAATACCAACAAGAAGTAAATAGATGAGTAACATCTTTGCTCTCCATTTTGCACAAATAGTATAGACTTGCATGATATTTTTGTTTCTCTTGCAAATAATCCCATGTTGGAATCTTTTGCAGAAGATTGAGCCACATGAATACCTTAGGTTTTTTAGGGGCTCAAATCTTCTAGATCAGTGAATACCATTAGACCGCAGCTTGATCTTCTATGGCCATCATCACCTATTACCTAATAACCCAGCTTAAGAGAGTATTGACTATCATTGGGCTTATTCTATAATTGTTTATCAGACTCTTCATGCAATCTAATATGACCCTGCTTTAGCTCAGTGATAAACTAGACCAGATGTCAACATACATTTCCTCCATACTTAAATTGTTCAAGTGTGCCATTAACAAATAGTAGACCATCATTTGTCATGGAATTGTTATTTCCCCATTACAGTATTCAATGTTGGTCATGGCTATGTCAATCAGGATTCAGCATTTGAATTGATTCAATGCAAAAATATACCTCTAGACTGACTCCCACTCCAAAATTATCAGGGTTTCTATGTAGATCTGACATGGGGAGTCACTTTGTATCTCTTATCCAAAATTTTGTTTTGTGCAAAATATTAAAATAACCCTCTGACAAAGAGGGGAATAAACCCTTGGCTCATGAATAGGGACCTCCCTAGAGCAATTAGAACCCCTATATTCAAACACCTTTTGTTTCTCCAAGGGACCCTCGCTATAGTCCACTAGTTGAACATCCTCTGCTTCTATCCCTAGGGTTTCTATAGATGACATTTTTCATCACCATATATATATATATATATATATATCATCCTCTGCTTCTATCCCTAGGGTTTCTGTAGATGACATTTTTCATCACCATATATATATATATCATCCTCTGCTTCTATCCCTAAAGTTTCTATAGATGACATTTTTCATCACCATATATAGACATCTCGAATTCTAGTGCCATTAAGTTAGCAAACTCATGACTTAACTTATCATCATTACAACCAAAAATGATATCGTCCACATAGACAACGGTAACTAGAATCCCACTCTTCTCTGTTTTCAAATAGATATTTCTATTTGCAATGCATCTTTTGAAACCTTGTTGAAAGAGATACTCGTCTAAGAGTTCGTACCAAGCCCTTGGGGCTTGTTTTAACCCATAAAGATCATTTTTTAGACTCCAAAAATTGTCCTCCTTTCTATGCAACTTGAAACCATCAGGTTATTTAGTGCATGCTTCTTCATGTAAATCTCTTTTCAAGAAAGTGGATTTCACATCCATCTAATAATATACCTTGAAATTTTTGAAGCATGAGTAAGAAAAGAACATTATGATTGCCTCCATTCGAGAAATAGGAGAAAAAGTTTCATTGAAGTCAACTCCTTCAACCTGTGCATATCCTTTGCAGACAAGTATAGACTTATTCCTTACTATTTCTCCTTCTTCATTCATTTTATTTATGTAAATCCATTTAGTTCCTATGAAATTCTTGTCCTTTGGGCATGAGACTAATTCCCAAGTACCAATATTTTTGTGAACTGCAGAGATATAGCTTTGACATGTTCTAAAATTGTCAGGTGAGAGATGTCATTGATATTTTGATCATTGGTCATCCACTTGATGACTAAAGAATCCATGAATACCTGAAGATCTGTAATTTTCAGATGATGTGCTAGTCTAAACAGAGCTCGGGGTGCAAGAAGCTCAGCTCAGTTTTTAGTACCCTGACCTGCATTAGAAATTAAATGAAAATAGTTTTGTTTCTGTAGGAAGAGGATGCCTCCAATACGACATATTATCATCCCTTTGGCATGCTCCACAACTTCTTGAATGTGAAGTATTCTAGGCTCCCTATCCAGCCCCTCACAAGAGAGTTTGTCTGTAGTTGTGGTCAATTTCCCTACATATGTGTAGGTAAGATATTTTTGTGAACTGCAGAGAATGATAGCTTTGACATGTTCTACAAGTGTCAGGTGAGATATGTCATTGATGTTTTGATCATTGGTCATCCACTTGATGACTAAAGAATCCCTGAATACCCGAAGATCTATAATTTTCAGATGATGGGCTAGTCTAAACAGAGCTAGGGGTGCAAGAAGCTCAGCTCAGTTTTTAGTACCCTGACCTGCATTAGAAATTAAATGAATATAGTGTTGTTTCTGCAGGAAGAGGATGCCTCCAATATGACTAATTAAGAAATGTCCTCCACAACACCTCCAATCTGGAATCTGGATGGCAACATGAGGGAGCAGATGTGTATACAGGATGAAGTAAGGAAGGACCTAGACAAGAACGTCAAAACAAACCAAAGCAGGCAATGCCAAGAATCACCCTAAAGGAAGCCAAGCCTATGGACGAAAAATTTGCCATGCAGCCAGTCTATGGAGGATATAGAAGGCAACGATATAATTGTTTAGCTGTAGTCATCCTTAATGTCTATACTGTTATGTTTTTTTGTGTCTTGCTCAAAGGACAGTTTGTAAGCATCTACAGTGCAATAGGAATTGTGAAAGATGAAAAGAAAGTAATAGTTATACTGAGAAAAAGAGAGCCAAAGGCTCTTTGGGCTCTACCAAAAAAAAATTGGTTTTTGAAAAACCGCTTGACCTCTGTAATAGCCTACTGATTCAGTCATTTAATACAAATACTCTTAGTTTCTGTTTAAAAAACAAAAAGAAACAGTGCGACAGTGAGTAGTACAGGACAGACCTTTAATTTTGACTGCTAACATAAATAAAAACCGCAACGGTGAGTAGTTAGGGGTAGTCCTTTCATTTTGATAGTTGATTTCACTGGGGTACCACTCTCAAAAGGGCACAACTTGTATTAATTTTCACATAGCAGTGGTTGTTTGACAATTGAATAAATATTTTTTATTGCCCCACACAACCTCTGGTATTTCCTTGCCTCCTAATAACAGGTACATGACTTGCCAAGTATTGACATTGTATCTATTCCATTGATATGATCCCATTGTGTAATATCCATTAAATATTAAATTCAAATATATATTTTCTATACATATTGTGCAAAGTTAATTACATGGGTCTCTGGCACTATTAGAGATGGGATTGAAGTATGAATGAATAATTCTCAACTATTATAGTTTAGTTTTGGGGCAATCTTTTTAGTTTTAGTGAAAAAATGAAAACCCTCCCTCGGAGAAAATAATCCTGCAAGCTGGCATAGGAATTTAAGACCATTGTTATAAACAAAACTTTTCAAATTAAAATGATAACACCTATGCATAAAAACCCAATGAACTAGAGTTTAGTTAAAACAAAATATTTTGTGCTAGTAAAAAGTACACTATTATTTTTTAACCATCCAGAACAAAAAATTTACCATACCTTTTTGTAGGACGGGGTTTAAAATCCATTTAGTTCCTCTGAAATTCTTGTCCTTTGGGCATGAGACTAATTCCCAAGTACCACTTCTTTCAATTTGTTCAATTTCTTCCTACATGGCTTTATTCATATACAAAGCAATGCAACAAGAGGAAGTTTGAGGCACATCTTGTCTCAGCAACTTTCAACGACTCCAGCTTGAAGAATTGTCAAAAAAATGGCTTCAAGGTGATGATGGTTTATGATGGTTTATGATGATTAGTAGAACTAGTAGTGCTACTTATGCTAGATATTCTTAGAACTAGTAGTGCTACATATTGACAACAGTGCTACTTATTAGTGCTACCTATTAGTAGAACTAGTAGTGCTACTTATGCTAGTAGTGCTATAGATTGACAACAGTGCTACTTATTAGTGCTACCTATTAGTAGAACTAGTAGTACTACAGATTGACAACATGTCCCATGCAACAAAATTTGAGGAAATTTTATTTGGAAGATTCTAGTCACTATAACTACTAAATTTGAGGAAATTTTATAGTTCACTATGACATACTTCAAGACTACCCCATACACAGTCCAATGTCAGCTCCAAACTCAAACCTCAATCTGCTCACAAATTTGCCACTGTCTTGCTTAAATGTCTTCTTCAAGGCTGCTCCTGACCTATTGCTGCATCAGAATTTGAAAATGATTTATGATTAATGTTGATCCTTTGTGTTTTTTTCTCTATGTATTGGTTTTGATGCATATCAATTAAAGAAAAGATAGCTGAAAATAGTGGAAAGATTGAGTTAACATATCGGTTTTATAATTGAATGCAGGAAATTGAAGATGAGTCAATAGCCAATTTTGACAACTATTGACTACCATGCATATGACGAGAGAATAGCCGATTCAAAGAGCTTGCTTAAATATGCATGTCCATGTAATGATTGCTGTGGTGGGACGATGAGAAAAAGACAAGTGATTTATGAACATATGCTAAAATTTGCTCATATTGGGATTATCCCTTTCCCTCAAAATTATTATCCAGATAGTTTACATTTGCATAGCATGAGAGACGTAGAGGTGCCAAACATAAACAAAAAGGAAACAAACACAGATGGAGACTCCAGAACCTTAGATGAAGGGATTGAAGTTGATAGAATGTTGAATGAGGGCTTCAAGGAAGATTGGCAGAAGTTGATGGAGGATGCTTCAAAACCTGTGTATGATACTTGCAAGTTCAGTCATTTAACAATAATTCTTGTACTCCTTAACTTGCAAACAGTGCATGGTTGGACAAATGAGAGTGTTGATGAGTTATTGGCATTTTTACATGAGTTGTTACCACCTAAATCCACATTTCCAACAAAACGGAGAGAATGTAAAACACAAATAAGTAAGCTAGGATTAGGGTATGAAAACATCCACACATGTGTGAATGGTTGTGTATTATTTCGCAAAAATCTTGCAAGTGAGACAGAATGTCCTAAATGTAAAGAAGGGAGGTATAAACCAGGGTTGAAATCAAATTCAGCTCCTAGAAAGGTTCTTCGACACTTTCCACTAATCCCACAGTTGCTTCGAATGTATAGATGTCGAGACATTGCTGAGTTGATGCAATGGCATGCCCAAAATAAGAGCACTGATGGAAACCAACGATTTGTGGCAGATTCTAAGATGTGGATGGAATTTGACAACAGATGGCCCGATTTTTCCCAAGATCCTCGTAATATGAGGCTTGGTTTAGCTCTAGATGGTGTGAATCCATTCTCAGATCAAAGTACTAAATGGTCAGCTTGGCCGATATTTTTAATAAATTATAACTTGCCTCCATGGTTAGCAACCAAACCATTCTTCTTGATGTTGTCATTAATTATACCAGGAAAGAAAAGTGTGACTTCAGATACAATTGATGTGCATTTAGAGCCATTATTTGATGGGCTAGCAGAATTGTGGAAAGGAATTGAAGCAATTCAAATTTTACGGGATTGCCATTCTATCCAGTTCACTTTAAGAGATTCTTTATTGTTTACGATACATGATCTTCCTGCATATGGCACATTGACTAGTCTAAATGTTCATGGATACCATGGATGTCCAGCTTGCATATTTAAGGCTTTTGTGAGACACTCAAGTAGTTTGCGTAAGTGCATTTATTGTGGACATCGTGCCTACCTTAAAATGGAGCATCCATATCTTCGACAAAAGTCACGTTTCAATGGTCAAGAAGAGAATCATGAAGCACCATTGGCAATAACAAGTGATTACATTATTGAGAATGGAGAAAAAAGAATGCAGTTTGTTAAGGATGGTGGAATTTGTGGTACTAAAAATGATCCACTTAATGATAGTGGTGTAAAAAGATTGTGCATATTCTATAAGTTGCCATACTTTAAGCATATATCCATTAGGCATACTGTTGACTTTATGCATACTGAGAAAAACATAGCTTTTGTTATTATAGAAACTCTTTTTGGTGCATATGATACAGTGTCATCACGCCTAGACCTTGAACAACTAAAGATTCGTCAAAATCTTTGGGTTGAAAATTGTGGTGATGGAAAATATAGAAAGCCTATTGCTCCTTATGTGTGGACAAAGGAACAATGTGCACAGTTCTTAAAGTTGATGTCTCAGACTCGCTTTCCTACTGGATATGTAAGTAGTAATATTAGAAGCCAAATTGACAATAATAGCTTAAGAGGCCTCAAGACCCATGACTATCATGTCATAATCAAGGATATTTTACCTATTGTGGTCATATCAAGTTTGGAAAAGGGGCCAAGATTGGCAATTATAAGGTTGGGCATAATATTGAAGACAATGAGTTTGCATGTGCTAGATCCTTCAAACTTTGATAATTTGAGGGAAGAGGTTGTTGAAGTCCTTTGCTTATTGGAACAGGAATTTCCACCAACAATATTCAATATTTCTATGTCTCTTCTTATACATCTAGAAAATGAACTAGAGCATTGTGGCCCAATAAGAATGAGATGGATGTATCCTATAGAACGATATATGAAGCTTCTGAAAAAGTTTGTTCGTAATAAGGCAAAACCAGAAGGTAGCATGTGTGAGGGATATTTAATGCACGAGGCCATAGGTTTTTACACAGAGTATATGAAGGATTTTAACAGTGTCAATTGACGTGTATGGGATGATGATGAAGCTGAGAGAGTTGCAGGTGAAGTATTAGAAGGAAATGGACATTGCTTCAAGCTATCAAATGAAGAAAGAACTTTGATACATGCCTATGTTCTTCAAAACACATCCACATTTTATAAGTGGCGCAGGTAAAATTTATTTTACATGATAATTTTTCTATTTAATTTCATCTAATAGCAAAATTATTTTCATTCTTACTATCATGTTTGTTCATATTCTATGCAGAAAATACAAAGAAGAGATTCAAACAAGGATGCAGCCATCTCGAAAGCGTAGACTTCAAGAATCTAATATTGGAGGTGGTCCGAATTTTCCAAAATTTGATTATTGGATTTCTGATGCAATAAATTATGCACAACAACAAGGTCAAGATCTAACGATTGAGGAAATGGATCTTTCACGACCTCCACATATATATGCTTACCATTTCAGTGGGATGTGGGCCTATGGTAGTCATTTAAGAGTGGAAGAAAAGGACACAGGAAAGGTAAATTGTGATTGTGTTGTTAGTGCTGAATTTCATCACGACACTGGTAAGAATTTCTATGTTGGATTCATACAAGAAATTATTAAAGTTGATTATGGTGAAACTAGTCCTATATTATTAAATTGTAAATGGATCAAACCATCTGTAATACAACATGATGAGTATGGATTTTTACGTGCAAATACACGTCAAATCTTATCAAAGACCGATGAGCCGTATGTTTCCCCTCTTCAAATTAACCAAGAATTTCTAATTGACGATATAGCAAGCCCAGGACGGTCATATGTCATTCAAATGGGGCCTCGTTTGAAAAGGAAATTTATGCAATGTGTTGATACGATCGTCAATGGGTAGTGTAATAGTTTACAAGAAACTTTGGAAGAAGAAGCTGAAGATGTCAATAGAGTATTTGAAGAGGAAACTTTTCTTCCCAATGAAGATCTTGAGATAGAGAATGTAATGCATGGTCAGGAAAATCTATTGTATGAGGACAGTGAAGAAGATGAAGCAGATGCTTACATAAGTGATCAGGATTGTGATCTTGATGGCAATGCAAATGATAATGATGATGATTTGTCCCATGAATTTATGGAATAAACTTTCCCTATGTAAATGGATTTTGTTGTTTTGGCCATTGGGATTAGGTAGCCAAAGGGTTTTACTAAACTTTGTATGGAATTTATCCTTAATGATATTTGATATGCAACATTTTCATTTTTGTTTCTGTTCATCTCTACATACATGATATATGTGGGTTATTATTGCCATGTTCTACTTCTTTTCAATATTGTGATTCCAATGGACTCCAGTTAATGTCTGTTGTTGTCATGAGCATTTGAATTTAGATATTTTATAGTCGTTGTTTGCACATGCACTAATGGTTTTACTAAACTTTGTATGGAATGTATCCTTAATGATATTTGATATGCAAACTTTTCATTTTTGTTTCTGTTAATCTCTACATACACGATATACATGGGTTATTATTGTCATGTTCTACTTCTTTTCAGTATTGTGATTCCAATGGACTCCAGTTAGTGTTTGTTGTTGTCATGAGCATTTGAATTTAGATATTTTATAGTCATTGTTTGCAAATGCACTAATGATTTTTTTAAGAGAAATTTTGGACATATAGGCTATGAAGAATAAGGGGTTGAAACGTAAAAGTGGCCCCAACAAAGATGAAAATGTGACAGAATACGAGTGTGATCATAAAGACCACATCACAAGAAATGAAGAGTATTTGTCATCCCTTGGTTTTGGAAATAAGTAAGTAGTTACTCCTTGTACCTTTTCACTTCTATGCATATTTGATGAAAGTTTTATATAATCTATTTCATGATGTAGGCCATATATGCTTTTGATTCTAATTGGTAATTTTTTTTCCTTATAGGGGAATGTTGGATTCTACCAAAAATGATAATCATAAACAAAATGCAAGCAAAGAAAAATCACTGCCAACTCGTAGAAGCAAATGCCTTGGTAGACCAATACATGAAGATGAAGTTAATGATAATAATGATCAACTTCCTCATATATCAGATGATAATGTCCAATATTTGTATGAAAAAGTGGCATCTTTTGGAGAATCAGGCTTGCGAGATCTTTTTTTTAAATTAAAGCAAAGATTTGAAGGCTCATTTGAGGGGATTGGTGACCTAGCAAGTGCCACACCTGTTGAGGAGATTCTTGATCTAACTAGTGATAGAATTGTTGAGGGGATTGGTGAGCTACCTATTGCCACAACTATTGTCTCCAATTATTGCATGAGGAACCAATTAAGCCTTCTTCCTTAGAAAAAACACCAATTACATCTCCTCAAAGGGATGTGCTAGGAAATGAAACTACTATATCCACAAATATGAGTGTTTTTTCAACGCCCAAAACTAGTTCTAAAGATCCATCACCTTTCATCAGAAGACGCATAATTATTCAAGGCTTGTATAGGAGCACACAAAGGGAAGCAAAAGAAAGAAAATCAGAGGGGAAGAAGGCTTACGTGGTCGAGGTAATAGATGGTGAGCATACTGGACCAAATGCTTCAAGGTGGTCCTCAGAGTTGGGAACGAGAATAAGGTCTTATTTGGATGCTACCAAATCCACCTTTACATATCAAGATCCAAGAAATGTTGATCTAGTGATCCAACAAATGGAAAATGTTTTTGGGACGGTTGGTGGTAAGATTTTTGTTAAATATTACAAGTATAGAATGAGAGTTTTGATGAATAATTTTAGGCATAAATGCAGAAAATTAATCTTGGATGGAAAAGATAGGGAGGGCAGCTTGACTCCCAAACAGTGGGAAGATTTGAAGGAAAGTATGCGTGATGAAGACTTTCTGGAAAAGAGTGCAAGAGGGAAGAAAGGAAGAAATCTTGTGAAGGATCGATATTTTTTGGGTCGGGGAGGGTTGAGAGCCAAACACCACATATGTGTAAGTATATGGTGTTTTTGCTGAATAGTGTACATTGTGTTCTGCATTTTTGATTTGTCTATATTTCCAATACATTGTGTGTTGACAGTGATTTGCAGGTTGAAGGAACTAATAGAGAACCCAATTTGAGTGAAATGACTCAATATATGGTAGACTTAGAAAATTCTAAAAAAGAGAGGTCCTTGCCATCTGTTGAAGTTGAGAGAAGCCAAACAAGAGGCCCATCTACTGTTGAAAACATTAGTGAGGATTATAACAGTGCAATGAATCGTTGTATAATTGGGTTGTCAGAGAAGATGTCGACCATAGCCTCCTCCATTGAACCTCTTGTTGCTGCATTCAATTTAAATAAGGGAAAGACAATTGATTCAAATGAGATAAGCTAATTATCATTCCCTTCCAACCATTTATTCAGTTGATATTTTAATCTATGGATGTTATTTATCCATTTCACTTCACTCACGAAGCCTTTTTTTTTTAATGTAAATGTCTGTCAATCATAGGAAAAAACCGTAATTATGGGTGGTGAAACACTATTGAAAGACCCAAAAGATGGCCATGAACATGCAAAGGTATGTACTAAATCAATTGGTATACTAGAAGGCAGGAAGCCCTATATCTTAGAATATGGTTTAATGGGTGTACTGTTTTGTTTTTTACAGTGCTCAATAATTCTAGGGGGGCATGAAGTACTCTAGGAAGGTGAAACTGTTAAAATATTGGATCCATATGATGGTGCTATTGCCGGCATTGGACGAATTCATTCACTTTCTGTGATCCATGGAGTGGCACTTGGTCTTGAAGATGCAAATGTCAATGTCATCAATGTCACAAGTAACATCCCACTTCCGTATGAAGATAAAATAGATGGATGTCTCCGTTTGAAGGAGAAGGAAAGGAGTTTCATTCAGTGGCCAAAGAAGTATTTGGAAAAGTCATCAAACTAGATGATTTTTTATGCTAGTTTAACTTGTTCATTAATTTATTACTACTGTTGTTATTGATTGCCCTTGGATGCTTCAACTTTAACACATGGACCTTTGGGAGTGTTAAGTTGAAAGAAATGAAAATGATGTTTTTACTTTATCTTGCATTGTCACAGTTGTACCTATGTGTTTCTGGTATTACTATTGTTATTATTTACTATCCTTGGATGTTTCAACATTAACACAGGGACCTTTGGGAGTGTTAAGTTGAAAGAAATGAAAATTATGTTTTTACTTTATCTTGCATTGTCACAGCTGTACCTATGTGTTTCTGGTATTACTATTGCTGTCATTTACTGTCCTTGGATGATTCAGCATTAACACAGGGACCTTTGGGAGTGTTAAGTTGAAAGAAATAAAAATTATGTTTTTACTTTATCTTGCATTGTCACAGCTGTACCTATGTGTTTCTGGTATTACTATTGCTGTTATTTACTATCCTTAGATGCTTCAAAATTAACACAGGGACCTTTGGGAGTGTTAAGTTGAAAGAAATAAAAATTATGTTTTTACTTTATCTTGCATTGTCACAGCTGTACCTATGTGTTTCTGGTATTACTATTGCTGTTATTTATTGTCCTTGGATGCTTCAACATTAACACAGGGACCTTTGGGAGTGTTAAGTTGAAAGAAATGAAAATTATGTTTTAACTTTATCTTGCATTGTCACAGCTGTACCTATGTGTTTCTGGTATTACTATTGCTGTTATTTACTATCCTTAGATGCTTCAACATTAACACTGGGACCTTTGGGAGTGTTAAGTTGAAAGAAATGAAAATTATGCTATATATGTTACCACGTTCTTTTCTCCTTTACGTATGCTAGTTTAACTTGTTCGTTAATTTATTACTACTGATGTTATTGATTGTCCTTGGATGCTTCAACTTTAACACAGGGACCTTTGGGAGTGTTAAGTTGAAAGAAATGAAAATTATGTTATATATGTTACCACGTTGTTTTTTCCTTTACATATGCTATTTTAACTTGTTTGTTAATTTATTACTACTATTGTTATTGATTGTCCTTGGATGCTTCAACTTTAACACAGGGACCTCTGGGAGTGTTAAGTTGAAAGAAATGACCTTCCTTATACGATGATGATAAAGCTTAGAATTATTGTACATAACACATATGGACTATACCTTGAGAGAGAAGATAAAAATTTTACCCTTCGTCTTGTGGGTAAAATGGTTGTTTCCCCACCTTCATTGTACACATTGGTCTTGTGGGTATTTTATTGTGGGTATTGTGTGTGGGTCTTGTGGGTCTTGTCTATCAAACAGGCTTTCTTATCCCTTGGATTTAGGCATGTCTACAGGGAGCACAATATGAGTGCAGACCTCTTATCCAAGGAAGCACTTGATATGAAGGCTGGTCTTCTCTCCTTCTCAGAACTCTGGGAAGGAGAAATTATTGAGGAAGGCTTGATACAGCTCTTTTAAGAGTTTTTTTCAGTATTTGTGGCCTACTCATGTTTTTTCCTTTTTAAGTATGGGACTCTTTATCTTGTCCTCTTGTATTAGCTAGGGATATATTCTTGTTTTGATTCCCCTGGGGTGTGTTTGTTCCACCCAAGAGGCCTCCTGGATAATTTGTTTGGGCTCATTCTGTTCTCCCTGTGGTGATGCTTTTTCTACCTTTCTTTGAGATTTTGAGTTTTGTGGGTAGAGAGTTGTTGGGTTGAGAGTTGGGTTGACAGCTACTGCAAATGCAAATAGATATTTTTGTTTTTTTATATATTTTTTGAGGTTGACAGTATTGATCCGTGACCTTGTGGACTGTATTTGTCTCACTCTTCCCTAAATGGGTCATAGCATCAACTGAATGGATATTTAGTTTTGACATTGAGGAATCATGCACATTGTTTCCCATAAGGTGTTCACTTAATTTTTCATGAGGGTTTATGGGTTGGTTTCTGAGTTTTCTAGGCAAATCAACTTCTTATATCTCTCTCAGCAGTTTCATCTAGTGACAAATCCAAAACTATTCGTTTTTCCACTGACATGGCATTTTTCACAATGCTTTTACAGGGTGAGAAATCCAAAACTCCTTGCTTTTCCACCAAAGCAACAATTTCCTGTAATGCCTCTGTGCTATGCTTTAATGACTTTAATGTCCCCTAAATTTCTGAACATCCAAAAACAACATCATTTTCTTGAGAGGATCTACCCATATTACAAATTCGTGCTTCCACATTCAGAAAATCCCCAGTTATTAGATACTTAGTAATCTTCTCCTTCTCTTCATCCCCTGCCTCATACAAATCATGAATGCCTTTCACTTCTTTTTTCTCATCCAACATAAAATACGACACTGAACAAACTACCTCAGTTACTGGATTCTTGCAATCAACCTGTGTCACATGCATCTCTACATCATTTACATCAATCACCAACTCCAACATCCTATGAATATTTACAAATGCAATATCTTCATGTGCAGTTACTCCAGCATACTCACTTCTTTCATCTAGTAGGATAACACTCTCAAGGGACTCCTCTTTGACATGCTTCACAGCAAAAACTGACACCCAATGGATTTCTGTATGTCCCAAAACATTTATCACTTCATGAGAAGATCCATTCACAGTGTTATTCTCTCTTTCCCCCTCAACTGACCTATCCCTATTTCTTGAAAACTCACACATTTTATCTTCTGTGTTATCACTTGCATCCAGATTAGTAAGGCAGCCTACAAAGGTGCACTATTTCTCCCCATCTACTAATTGGTCTAGAACTCCTTGCATTTTGGATGCTAAATGATCTTGCTGAGAAGGCACTTTGGCATGCATTGTTGTCTGATATTCCTTGCTTACATCAAATATCAAATATGGCATTTCCTTGATGTCCGCCAGAACAGTATGCTCAGGTGAAACAACTGAATGTGTCTGATTACTCTCATCTAACAAAGATTCTGAGGTTCCTCTCATTGCCGCTCCTACAATAGCCTCCTGGGCACCTTTTCCTGAGACTACACTTAATTCCTCCACAACAACATAATCCTCCAATGAATTGTTCCTCCACATTTTCTTTCTTATTTTCATGTAATAAAAAATCTGGCATCCCTTGAATCTGAGTGTGTTTAAAATCTTTTCTCTCTTGATGAGAAGATACATCCAAGGTGGCATTGTCCAACCTATTTTCCATCCTCGTGAATGGACACAAATCTCCTCCTCGTTTATTCCCTGCCTCCATCTAGTTCTTGCTGCTAATAGACATTTTTTCTTCCTTCTCATTTGATGTACAATCTTTTGTTATTTTTATATTCAACGTCATAAAACCATAATGGGAAGCCTCTTGCACATTGTTTTCATCTCTTTTAAACGAGCATAACTCTGATAGTCCTTGCATTTCTAGAGAAAGAATATCTTCCTATGAAACCCTCTCCAACTGCTTCTCCTGGATACCACCATCACCTTCGTCCCATACAGAATCTGACATTTGAGTGTCTACTTGACCAAAAGCAATGTTTGCTTCATGCTGAGATTGAACAAAAGGATCAAAATCTCTCCTTTCAAGGGGCATTATCACTGTGCTTTGATGCTTTCCTCTTTTCCCTTCTCTTCTATCCCGGGACTCCAAAAAGTTGCTAGTGCTCTTCCTTTTTGTCTCCTCTACCCACAGAGAGTTCAACAACATTTCATCCTCAGACATTTCTGCTCCTTCAGTTCGAAAACCCAAACCTTCATTTCTGCTATTCTTGTTTCCAGCATTTACTTCTGGTATTGAATCTTTATTTGGTGCTAGATTATAAGGATAGGACCAGGCCCTAATCATGGGAACATACTCAACATACTTGTTCTCTGCAGGCTTACAATCCATGACTGAGGAGGAATTGACTGCAAACAATGAACCATGTTGATCAGATAAATTTGACAAAATTGGCAGCTCTTTAGTGTTTTCTCTCAAATCCATCATTGACTGTTTAGAAACTTGCTGATTCTTCTTGCCTGTATTCTCAAACTTAGGTTTGTTCTCACTTGTATTCTCAAACTCATCTCCCAAAATGTCTAACAATTTTGAATGTAAAGACTCTCTCTTTGAGCCCTTTGACACACTCCACATATTAACCTCTGCTCGATCATCTAAGCTGCTTGTCAACTCACCAATGTCTGGTCCAAACAAGTTTCCTTCAGTGGTCAGATTCTAGGTTGAAACCATGTGGGGGTAAAATCTTGATAACCGGCATTCTAGGACTAGTAATTGTCCAAAAACGGGGTACAGACTAGAGTGTAATGTGTAGTCATGTGCATCTCCATGAGGTAGATCACTTTAGACTAGAGTGTAATGTGTAGTCAGTTAGGTGTAGTTGTTTGTGGCCAGAAAGGCCTAAAAAAATTAACTGAATCTGGTTTGAATCTCATCAAGCTGGGTGTAGAACCTCGATTAGGGATTTTGAGTTTTGTGGGTGGAGAGCTGTTGGGTTGACAGCTGCTGCAAATGCAAATAGATTTTTTTGTTTTTTATATATGTTTTGAGGTTGGCAGTATTGATCTGTGACCTTGTGGTCGGTATTTGTCTCACTCTGCCCTACAACTACCTATCTCTCTCTCTCTCTCTCTCTCTCTCTCAGGTATGTCCATTGTTTCGTTAGTGACTTGTCTCCTAAGAGACAAAGTGTGATCGTATTATAAATCTGAGTATAGAAATTAAGGAAGGTATAAACTACATTGTTTTCTTCTATTTGTCTATTTATAATATTTTTTCATGTGCTTGACTAATTCTATTCATACATATCCTAGGTGACTGTAATGGATGGATGTACATAGTGCTGATATGTAGCAATCCTGGATTGGTTTGGAGCAAAATGGGTCATAGCATCAACTGAATGGATATTTAGTTTTGACATTGAGGAATCATGCAAAAAAGAGTAAACAAAGCTCTGTAATTGAATCCTCCTTAGATTCCTCCTTGGCCCTTATTTTGGCCTCCTCTATAGCTTGCATTTGTTGTTGCTTCAACTAATCTTTGGCTTCAAAAACATTTTTCTCTAAATCTTCTCTTCTGGTGGCATCAACCTTTGTTTTTTCCTTTATTTTCTCCATGTCATTGCCAAATGAGACTTGTCTGACTTCCATTGTTATTTCCATGTTAGCTTCTTAAATTGTATGCAACATTCTTCTTTGATTGTCATTTTCCATATTACTCAATACTTCATTTTATGTGAAGTCTCCTTGGAAAATTTCATCATGAGGATTGGGCTCATGTCTATACATTATAGCCAAGCTGGTTGATTTGAAATGTTCTTCAATAAATTTTATGTGATCGTGTCTCCTTAGGGTCTCTACACTAATCAACAGATTGATCACTTTCTATTTTTAGATTCTGAGGATATATTTCTTGTTTTTAACTTCATAGGTTGGGTTCCGAATTGAACACCCACAATAAGCCATAAATAAAATACAAGTGAGTCATAAAGAAGCAGATTGAATTTTCTGAATAATTTCAGGGCGGTGTCTCAATTGATATCTATTTTTAATTTCTTTTTTTCATTAAGAGGCCATGCATGTGTTCTAGGGAATGACAAATAAAGCTCAGTTAGATATTATCTATATGAATTAGTCATCTGATAACAATGAGAATGCACCCAAGAACCTTTGAAAATAATGTTTGTGGTTGTGCTTGTTTATAAAATAGCTATTCAATTATATTTCTGCCCTATTAGCACTGATGATGAGGATATCATCCAATTTTGTACTTTTTACTTTTAAAACCCTCACCTATGGCGTTATAGTCCAAAATCACAAGGTGAATATCTAAGAACAACTAAGAGAGGTTACCCACTATCACCTCAATAACTCTCTCCCACTTTTTAAATTGGTTATGTTTCCAACTTCTTACCTCCTACATTCTCACTCAATGTGAAAGTCCCAAGCATACATGTGAGAACTCATGGGTGACTAAGAAAAACTACCTACTGTCACCTTGATAGTATTATCTCTTAGTTTAGGTCAGCTCTCCTATCTAGCTCAAAGGGGGGAATCCTGACAACAATCTAAGTCCAAGGTGTATTCAAGAAGAGAAAGGGGTAAATGGACTTAGGGTAAATCTGGTTCTAATTTGAATTGTAGCAAGTAAATTCCAGATCTACACAACTTTTAAACAATGATTAAACAAAGATATTCTTAGGCTAAAACAAATCTGAAAGTTCAATTTATATTCTGAAAATTACAGATTTGTTATACATAAAATTAGATAAAATAAATAATTGAAAATGAGGGTTTAAGGATCTAAAAATCAATCTGAAATTAATATTTCTTTGCTGGAAATTTACAGATTGTTGGAGCAAAAAATAAAGGGATTTTTTATCGTTCTCATCTCTTTTAAACGAGCATAACTCTGACAGTCCTTGCATTTCTGGAGAAAGAATATCTTCTTGTGAAACCCTGTCCAGCTACTTCTCCTGGCTACCACCATCACCTTTGTCCCATACAAAATATGACATTTGAGTGTCTACTTGACCAAAAGCAATGCTTGCTTCATGCTGAGATTGAACAAAAGGATCAAAATCTCTCCTTTCAGGGGGCATTATCACCGTGCTTTGATGCTTGCCCCTTTTCCCTTCTCTTCTATCCCGGGACTCCAAAAAGTTGCCAGTGCTCATCCTTTCTGTCTGCTCTGCCCACAGAGAGTTCAACAACATTTCATCCTCAGACTTTTCTGCTCCTTTAGTGTGAAAACCTAAACCTTCATTTTCTCTATTCTTGTTTCCAGCATTTACTTGTGGTATTGAATCTTTATTTGGTGCTAGGTTATAAGGATAGGAATAGGTCCCAATCATGGGAACATACTCAACACACTTGTTTTATGCAGGCCTGCAATCCATGACTGCGGAAGAATTGACCGCAAACAATGAACCATGTTGCTCAGAGAAATTTGACAAAATTGGTAGCTCTTTAATGTTTTCTCTCAAATCCATCACTGACTGTTCATAAACTTGTTGATTCTTCTTGCCTGTATTCTGAAATTTTCTTAATAATGAAACGTCTAACATTGCTTTCGTTGCAGGGCCAAACTCCTCTCTTTTCCCGCATTTTTGGACATGAAGCAGCTGGGTATACACTCTGTTCTTGCCATGAAGTTTGTATTAAAAAAAAATTGAGAAAATTTGATTAGTCATAGTAACAGAGATGTAGAATTTCAAGAGGGAAAAAATGATATGAATTTTCTGGTGATTTGTTACTTACTAATTATAATTATAATTATAACATGGTTGACACAGAATTGTTGAGAGTGTTGGAGAAGGGGTGACTAACCTCAAGGAGGGTGACAGTGTGCTTCCTGTATTTACTGGAGAATGTGGAGAATGCAGACACTGCAAGTTAGAGGAGATCAACATGTGTGATTTGCTAAGGATTAATACTGAAAGAGGGGTTATGATCAATGATGGAAAGTCAAGGTTTTCAATCAATGGAAAACCGATTTACCATTTCCTTGGTACATCGACTTTCAGCGAGTACACTGTTGTGCATGTCGGTTGTGTTGCCAAAATTAATCCAGAGGCTCTTAAAAAAGTCTGTATTCTAAGTTGTGGTGTCTCAACAGGTAAATAACTTCCTGGACTTTTTGATACTGATTTAAACTGTATAATGTTTTACAAAGTGGGTAATTCAATTCTTAAAGTGTGGTTTGTTGGATTGTTAATAAAACCATCCATGATAATTTTCTTGATTGGATTTCTTATTCAAAATTAATTTTGTTGTGGAATCAGGGATGGATGCAACTTTGAACGTAGCCAAACCCAAGAAGGGTTCAACAGTAGCAATATTTGGCCTTGGGGGTGTTGGGCTTGCTGTAAGTTCTAAAAACAAGTGTTCTCTCCCTTTTTGTTCATGTGTGTACACTGAAGTTCAAAAACTGCAATTTTGTTGAGGATAATTATGATTAGTTTACAGTTCAGCTCCCATGTCTGCAATTTTTTGGGATCATTATGACCAGCCTAGATCCAAATCTAGGCTCTATTAAGTGTCTAGAGGGATCAATTTAATTTTAATTTTGGGTAGATCAACATGTTGGGTATAGAATTTATTACTATTTTATTACAGCGTCACCTACAAACGTGACAACATCTCCCCATACTCCCCCATACTGTGCTCGAGAACGCCTCTGGACATAACTAGTTTACTCTTTAATAATATTTTATTATAGCTGTACAAACGTGACAACATCTCCCCTATGCTCGAGAATGCCTCTGGGCACAACTAGTTTACTCTTTAATTATCTGTTAGACTTCTGATTTGGCCTTTAACTACGCAGGCTGCTGAAGGGGCAAGAATTACAGGAGCTTCTCGATTAATTGGAATTGATTTAAACAGTGACAGATTTGAAAATGGTTATAGATTGCCCATTTCATGGTTGTAGATCAATTGCATGCATACAGTAGTGTCCTGTATTTTGTTTTTACAATGATTTATGGAGTTTGAGGATATGCCCTTATCTGAAATCCTTATGGCATGCTTAGGTGGCAAGCTGGGGTGCATAAATTTTGAAGAGAAATGTTTTGACCATGTCATTTGCACCAAGAGATTCACATGAAGCCCAAGTGTAGTTTGCTTTGGAGCGAGGTGTGCCTGCTGTGATTGGTGTAATAGGGACACATCAGCTTCCTTACCCTTCCAGTGCTTTTGACATGTCTCAATGTTCACGGTGTTTGATACCTTGAACTGCAAATGGTACTGGGGACTTTTACAGGATTAATGCTTTTGTTAAAGTTAAAATTCTGAGCTATAGAAGAGCCTTGAATTTACTGATTTGATTCTCAAATTCATTTGTGTAGCTTCATTTGTTTATAGATGGTATGTATTTGATAGAAGTGGATAGAGTCCCGAGACTAGGTGGATATTGGATTCTCTCTGGTCCTCCCATCAATTGGAAGCAATATTACCAATCTTGGCAGAGATCAAAAGAGGAGCTCCAGTAGGAACAAGAGAAAATTGAAGAAATAGCAGAACTTTTGTGCTGGGAAAAGAAGTATGAAAAAGGTGATCTTGCCATTTGGAAAAAGAGAATTAATACTCGTTCTTGTCCTAGAAGCCTGAATACCATTGACCCACCTCCTTCTTGTGAATCAGGCAATCCAGATGATTATTGGTAAGTTCCTGAACTTCATAGCTCAAAGTTGAAGACAGTTTATGTCGCGTAATTTTATAACAGAACATAATCAGATCGATAGTGTGCTAAAATCTATTTTCAAAAATTCATTGCTGGTGAACAAAGTGATTATATTTATGAGCAATGTTTGTAACCCAGACATTTTTTGTGCTTAAGCAGGACCATAAGCTCAGTGCTGTAGGTATTCTTAGGTTTAAATCTAGGCTCCAATACATTCCTAGGGTTTGACAGTTAAAACCTATTTTTGTCCTTCCTAGAATGTGCTTTTAGATTCCAGGTATTGGCTACATTTGTTATTCTATTAAATGAGCATTTAACACCTGTCCTTGTAAGTATTCTTCTACTGACTTTTTTTCCTTTAGAAGACTAATATCATGCCAAATTCTAAATTGGATATCAATCTTGCAATGGATATGTTACAAAGTGCATTGTGGTTGTAGGATTCCTATGAACTAAAATGTCAGTGTGGCTGACTATGAAAAATTTAAACTTGCACTGCTATTAAACTGAAGTACATGGTATGTTTGTTTGTCATAATTTTCTGACATGTAGAAATCTGGAGAACTGCTTTGTAACAATTGATAGAATGGCCGTTGACCTATTATAATTTGTGATTTTAATTGTGAATGCTACAAGATTCAAGGGATTAGCAACTTTATATCCCAAATCAACTTTATATCCTGAATACAAGTCAGAGATACATTTTGAATTCATCATTTTTATGTGAGTTTTGAATTTTCCTATCTGCTTTTACATTTTAATGGCCATGCATGAATTGATCTTGTGTTGTAGACAGGTTTAAGTTTAACTGTCTAAATCTTAAAAAATTTCAAGCATGTTTGCATGATTGGCTTCATATTTCATTACAGTACAAGAAGAGTCTATTTTTCTCTCGATCTGCTTTGACAGTGGCCTAGTTTTACACAGATGGCCTAGTTTAACTCAAATGATTGAAATTTTATGCTTATCTGATAATGTCTATAAAATCTGCTGACCCCCCAGGCATAAGAGAATGCAAAGATGCACTACGCAAATGCCTAAAGTCAGTGATGCTAATGATGTATCTGGAGGGATTTTGGAGAAGTTCCCAAAGCGCCTGAATGCCGTTCCTCCTAGAGTTTTCAGTGGTTCATTATCAGGTGTTACTGCCGAGATATATAATGCTGATACATAGTTGTGGAGAAAGCACATGAAAGGCTACAAAATAATGAACAAATATATTGGGGAGAGTAGATATCACAATGTTATGGACATGAATGCAGGTCTTGGTGGCTTTGCAGCAGCACTTACATCCGACAAAGTTTGGGTTATGAATGTTGTCCCAACCATTGCAAAAAAGAATACACTTGGTGTGATATATGAAAGAGGCCTTATTGGAATTTATCATGACTAGTATGGTTACCCTTCATTTCTCTTTTAATTTTTGCAAGGATTTAATTTCTATTATAGAAATATAACCTATAGTTGGAGGACCACAATTCACAACAATATACATGCATAGGTAGAAGACTAGGTTTCCACTCTCATCCCATTTTGGGAAAAGGATTATAGGAACAAACTGCATCTAATATGTAATATAACATGTAAAAATTCTGGTTTGTGTATCCTTATACCTTTTTAATGGCCCTAGTGAAGCACAGTAGATTGACAGACAAGATGCTCACCGAATTGAAATCATGCCATGTGTCTACTACATGACGTGCCAATATATTCCATTCTATTTTAAAATGAGAGGATCCCTCCTCGCCATATAACATAAAAATCATGGTTTTCATAAACCGATATGGGTATCTCAAGTATTGTGTAGAATACATCCAATTATTCTTTTCTAAGAAGGCCTTATATTCAGTCCACCAATCTTTCAATTTTTTTACTAGATTGAATTCCTTGGCTCTGTAATCATCCAGAAATGTTTTGCTCAATAACACTTGAATTTTCTTCAGCTTGAACATTATTTTGAATGAATAGGGTTGTAAATAAGCTATGGAAACCCTACCTTCACTTACGACTGATCTCATTCCAAGATTAAGGTGTTTGAATATTGATTTGACAACATCGTTATATGGTAATATTATTGGCTTGGCGGAAATCAAGTAAAGGATGTGCTTTCTGATATTTCAAAAAACCTCTAAGTCATCATGGTCCTTATGGAAGTCTTCATTGACGAACATTCTATACATGTATTTGGGCACTCAAGGTCATCTTGGAATCCAATTAAATGATTTGTATCCGTGAACAACATTGGATCTGCATCTTTCCAAGGGTTGGGACTTTCTTCAACTTCCCATTTTAAGGTAGCTTCCCTATTCCTTGTGCTTTTGACATTTTAAATAATAAATATCCTACAATAAAAAACAAAAATACAAATATTAAATCTTGTAGACATAGTTATGTCAATAGGTGAGTTATGAACATAAATAAAGTCTACCTCAAGTTTCGAGCTAAAACGAATGGACTTTGAGAAACAAGATAGCAGGTGAACAAACTTGGCTTCTCTAGCAAGTTTACAAAGGACAATGGTGAATATTAATTGTGAAATACCTCCCTGAGTTGGTTAAGATTATTAATGACAACTATATATATGCACGGGTGGCAAAGTTTGGTGATAAGTCCTGTATTTTGTTTTTGCAATGATTTATGGAGTTTGAGGATATGCCCTTATCTGAAATCCCTATGGCATGCTTAGGTGGCAAGCTGGGGCGCATAACTTTTGAAGAGAAATGTTTTGACCATGTCATTTGCACCAAGGGATTCACATGAAGTCCAAGTGTAGTTTGCTTTAGAGCGAGGTGTGCCTGCTGTGATTGGTGTAATGGGGACACAACAGCTTCCTTACCCTTCCAGGGCTTTTGACATGTCTCAATGTTCACGGTGTTTGATACCTTGGACTGCAAATGGTACTTGGGACTTTTACAGGATTAATGCTTTTGTTAAAGTTAAAATTTTGAGCTATAGAAGAGCCTTGAATTTACTGATTTGATTCTCAAATTCATTTGTGTAGCTTCATTTGTTTGCAGATGGTATGTATTTGATAGAAGTGGATAGAGTCCTGAGACCAGGTGGATATTGGATTCTCTTTGGTCCTCCCATCAATTGGAAGCAATATTACCAATCTTGGCAGAGATCAAAAGAGGAGCTCCAGTAGGAACAAGAGAAAATTGAAGAAATAGCAGAACTTTTGTGCTGGGAAAAAAAGTATGAAAAAGGTGATCTTGCCATTTGGAAAAAGAGAATTAATGCTCATTCTTGTCTTAGAATCCTGAATACTATTGACCCACCTCCTGCCTGTGAATAAGGAAATCTAGATGATTCTTGGTAAGTTCCTAAACTTCATAGCTCAAAGTTGAAGACAATTTATGTAGCGTAATTTTATAACAGAACATAATTAGATTGATAGTGTGCTAAAATCTATTTTCAAAAATTCATTGCTAGTGAACAAAGTGATTATATTTATGAGCAATGTTTGTAACCCAGACATTTTTTGTGCTTAAGCAGGACCATAAGCTTAGTGATGTAGGTATTCTTAGGTTTAAATCTAGGCTCCAATACATTCTTGGGGTTTGACAGTTAAAACCTATTTTTGTCCTTCCTAGAATGTGCTTTTAGATTCCAGGTATTGGATACATTTGTTATTCTATTAAACGAGCATTTAACACCTGTCCTTGTAAGTATTCTTCTATTGGCTTTGTTTCCTTTAGAAGACTAATATCATGCCAAATTCTAAATTGGATATCAATCTTGCAATGGATATGTTACAAAGTGCATTGTGGTTGTAGGATTCCTTTGAACTAAAATGTCAGTGTGGCTGACTCTGAAAAATTTAAACTTGCACTGCTATTAAGCTGAAGTACATGGTCTTTTTGTTTGTCATAATTTTCTGACATGTAGAAATCTGGAGAACTGCTTTGTAACAATTGATAGAATGGTCGTTGACCTATTATAATTTGTGATTTTAATTGTAAATGCTACAAGATTCAAGGGATTAGCAACTTTATATCCTGAATCAACTTATATCCTGAATACAAGTCAGAGATACATTTTGAATTCATCATTTTTATGTGAGTTTTGAATTTTTCCTATCTGCTTTTACATTTTAATAGGCATGCATGAATTGATCTTGTGCTGCAGATAGGTTTAACTTTAACTGTCTAAATCTTAAAAAATTTCAAGCATGTTTGCATAATTGGCTTCATATTTCATTACAGTACAAGAAGAGTCTGTTTTTCTCCCGATCTGCTTTGACAGTGGCCTAGTTTTACACAGATGGCCTAGTTTTACTCAGATGATTGAAATTTTATGCTTATATGATAATGTCTATAAAATCTGCTGACCCCCTAGGCATAAGAGAATGCAAAGATGCACTATGCAAATGCCTAAAGTCAGTGATGCTAATGATGTGTCTGGAGGGATTTTGGAGAAGTTCCCAAAGCGCCTGAATTTAGATATTTAAACCTTATTATAATATTTTCATAATAATGATATTTAAAAATTAAAAATAAAATAATTAAAAATTTTTAAAACTTAAAATTGACTTAAAAACCTAGAACCTATTATGCTTCACACTAGCTATAAATATGGACGAGCTTCTTGGTCTTTTACCTCACGCTTCAGTTGTCTCCTGATGATGATCCTAGAGTAGGGATCAAAACGTCGAGATTTGTGAAATCATCCAACGCAGCTCCTTCTTATTTACAATTCTCCACTGCGTAAATGACTACTTTCATAAATACTAGTTACTGGTAAGTTGTAATAGTAATAATTATGTAGTTTGTAGATTGATATCTATCATAAATTTGTTTGAATATCATTATTTTCAAGCAATAACAACTTCTTAAAGGGTGCTAGCTCAATGGTAGAGTGCCTGCCTAATTATAGGCAGGAGGTTGGTGGTTCGATTCCTCCGTGCCCTATCATAAATTTGTGACTACAAAAATGACTAAATTCACATATATACGACTATTAGTAGCTAATTTCCCGTATCTTAGTCGTATTTAGCCTAGTCATTAATATGTTAACATCTAGTAGTTTATTTAGTCATATATTTGGTTATTAATGGTTGCAATCAATGACTAAATCAACGACTAAATCAATGACTAACTTAGTGACTAAATCAATGACTAAATCTGCGACTAAATCAATGACTAAATCATTAACTATCAATGGCTAAAACAATGACTAAATCATTGACTATCAATAACTAAAGCATTGTCTATCAATGACTAAATCATCGTCTATCAATGACTAAATCAATGACTACTAAGTCAAGCTATTAATGACTAGTGAAATACGACTAGCTATAAGATAGTGGTAATTTGCTACTATTAGTCACCAACTCAAAAATAGTCGTTTATAGCATGATTTCAGTCATTTTTTTAGTCATTAATTTCTCATTTTCTACTAGTGAATGGGTAATGGCTGAAGTAATCCAGCTGGATGTTGATGTTCAGTTTTCACCTGCTGACATTCAAAACACCTAGCGATATATTCTGCTAATTCAGTCTTCATATTTGGCCAAAAATATTCTTTTCTTAACATAGTTATAGTCTTTTGATAACCTGGATGACATGAGTATGGAGTTTTATGGATTTCATCCAAAATTAACAATTTTTCTTTAGGTACGTTAGGTACATACATTCTGTCTTTATATAGTAAAAATTATTTTGCATTCAAACTGTACCCTTTACTTAAGCTTTCTGTTGGATTTTCTTTCGTTTTAGCTTGTAAATTTTGGTAAATTTCATCTTGCTCTATTCCTTCTTTAAGCTGTTCATCCAAATCTGTTATATAAGTGCTCATAACTGCTGCAAAATTCAGCTTTGCATTCCTACTTAATGCATCAGCAACTTTATTTTCTTTACCTTTAATGTGTTGAATTTTGAAATCGTACTCACTTAGAAAAGCTAGCCACCTAGCTTGTCTGGCATTTAGATTAGGATGATCTAACAGATACTTTAGTCCTTTATTATCAGTCATTAAAATAAATTTTCTGCCAATTAGGTGATGTCGCCACATCTTTAGAGCATGTATAATAGCAGCTAATTCTAGATCATATGTTGCATAATTCTTTTCATGAATTTTTAATTTCCTAGACTCATAGGCAATAACATGCCCTTCTTGAGTCAGAACACCGCCTAAACCTTCCTTAAACATCCTTACTATTTTGATGGAATGGGAATATAAATAGTTTCCATAAACATCTTTCAATTACACAAGAATGACAAACCCAACTATATATTTACGAATGACAAATGAAGCTTCCACCTTATTGTTTTGGTGGAAAGGAAGTATAAATAGTTTCCTTAAACATCCTTACTATTTTGGTGGAAAGAGAGTATAAATAATTTCCTTAAACATCTTTCAATTACACAAGAACATTAATAATAATAATCCCAAACAATAATATTATATCATCTAAAAACTAACAATGTAACATCTCATGTGGTGCTTCTATTCTTAGAAGAATATATAAATAGTTATGAATAAAGAATACATAAGTCTTAGTGGAAGCATACTCTTACATATAATGTTTAAACTCACACAATATCATTAAAAGTTGGCTTTATATATTAAATACTTGAATGTTAATATGCTAACTATAAAAAATAGAGGTAGTTATTAATATCTTCCATTACAATCAGTTAGTTATATATATTAAATGTATACCTCGTAGACATATGCAAATAGATAATATTTTTATAACCTTAATCAAATGGAAAAGCAGTTAAGGTAAGTAGTTAGGGTTTGTTGAAGAAAGAAGTGTATCTTCCTTACTTCGAGATTAACTACACTCCATGAATGGGAAAAAGAGAGTTATGGAGGCGTGAACAAAAAAGTCGAGAGGAGCTAGATAGAGATAGCCATGGAAAAGAAATCCCTCGAAGGATATCCCACGAGACAAGGCTTGGGATGAATGCATCCTTGAGTATGAAAGATCTCTTTCTGTTCTGAATACAGTTCTCCTTAAAATAAAAGATCTCGCTACCATCATTGGGATGGGAAATCTGTTTAAAAGGAAACAACACATACATGGAGGGGGATGGAGATATTGGAAGAGGAATTCATATGCCCATCGCAGTCAACTCTTGATAGCTCCGGTCTTGATAATTACACTATTCACATAGGTACACAGTTATATTAATGTTTATAGCATAAGAAAAACATGTTTATGAGTTGATCCTTTATGCACTAGCATTTGCACCAAGAGGTGCAAAGGAACACCGAGAGAGTAAAAATATTGAATCTTTACCGCAACAAATTCTTTGCAATAGAATTTTCGTGCTATCACCGTTCATTTATAAACCTCAAAACCGAAGGAGAAACCCTAAGAGATCTCGCCATGTGGAGAAACCCTAAGAGATCAGGAAAAGATTGAATTTGCGGAGATTTGAAACTTGAGGAGCCGACTTCCAAAACTTGGAACGGAAATCGAAAAAGTGCAATGCGGAAAGCGGAAAGTAGAAAGGTAAAGTGATAATCAATTTATCAATTTAAATTTCCCCATTCCCCTTTCCAATGCTGAAAGAGGAAAGCGGAAAGCGGAAAGGTAAATAGATCCCATGCTTTATTTAAAACATGAGAACCCCAATGTTACATGCAAGGTAATATTTGTGAATCCTTCAAGTCGTTTTGGGGGTCCCCATAATATTTATCATGGTTTTTATGATTTAACTTAGTTGAATTCTTTGAATTTTAGGGTGTTTTGAATGCCTTTGGTGGGTTGCGGGTAGAGGAGATATTTTGTGCGCGCGAGTCGGACATCCCGTAATTCCTGCAATTACGGGATGCGGATTGCAGGAAGTGATTTATTTTTGTGATTTTTGTTGCGTGTTCCTGTGGGATGCGGGATGAAAAAAGTATGAAATTTTGTGGGATGCGGGTTGTGGGATGTCCGACTCGTGCACACAAAATATCTCCTCAGCCCGCATCCCGCAATTTGCGGGTCCAATGAAAAATTTAACAAATTATAAACTTCAAGATTTTCACAATCCGCATTGCGGGTTGCGGGATGCGGGATGGACATAATAAGGACACATGTCTCTTGCAAATCTTGCTGCCACTAACATTCCGACATGGAAATAATTTTGACATCTGTCCGGCATCCTCGTCTCCTTGGCCACTAACATTCACAGCTAGGGTCCATTGGTTCCATTATTTTGGGTTTCCATTGTTTTCATTGTTTCCAATATGATTTCTGGTTAAACTGTTAATTTTTAATTTTTTTATATAAATTTAAATTATTTATAATTTCATTAACTCTCAACTCCAATTTAAGAGGTTTCCAAGTCATTGTTTCCATTATTTTGGGTTTCCATTGTTTTCGTTGTTTCCAATATGATTTCTGGTTAAACTGTTAATTTTTAATGTTTTTTATATGAATTTAAATTATTTATAATTTCATTAACTCTCAACTCCAATTTAAGAGGTTTCCAAGTCATTGTTCAGGAATATTAATACTATAAAACAAATAAAGAATATGTTCATATTAAAAAGAAATACTATTAATTAAAATAAAAATCAATATATCTCAATGAGAAAGAGGTCCCCTTCCCAATTTCCGATTTTTGGTGCAGATTGCGAAGTCGGCTCATGCACATACGAAATAGGGTTCCTGCACTTTCAAGCTTTTTCGGTTTCTGATTTCCGGTTCAGGATGCGGAATTCAGCTCCTCCACTTACGAAACAGGGTCCCCGCACTTTCAAGCTTTTTCGGTTTCCGATTTCGGGTTCGGGATCGGAAGCCCCTCTCATAGCCCCTTTTCAGAAATTATTCACTTTCCTAGGTTTTGCACTCCAGAATTGGCGTTCCCTGCAATTCCATAGTGGATGATTCCTTTCACTTTGAAGAAACTCAACACCAACATCCTGAGTTTAGGTGCACAAAACAAATTGTAATACTATATTTATATATATGTATGCAAAAACATAATTGCAAAATGGGTTATAACTATGGATTCATACAACATAAAAATCAATAGACTCATGATATCAATAAACAAAATTGAAACCAACCATTCCCAATCCTGACATGACAATGAAGACTTTGTGCTTATGAATTCTTCCTATATGAAATCTTCTCCCTGCAAATAGAATAACAAAAACAAATAAATATGATATGTGTTTGACACTGAAAGTGAATATGCAGGTCTGTTCGACCTTCCTTTTGTTTTTTTGTAAATGTATTGTGTATTAAACAACGGTCTAATAAAACTCATGCAGTTTAATATAATATTTGTGTATTTTTGTAGAGTGTGAGTGGTCCTAATAATTAAGAGCATGTGTTTCTTCTTAGGAGGTCAAGGGTAGTGTATGTACACCTCTGTATATTTTAATAGTTAAAGCACTCTGTATATTTTAACAGTTAAATCACTGCAACCCCAAACACTTTTATTTTTTATCCCAACCTCATCTATCTCGGCTAATACCTCAGCATAATTACGAAGCAACAAGGAAGAACAGCTAGCCACTGCTAAGAGGAGGTAGGATCATGTAAAAGCTGGGATAGAAAGAGTGCTTTGTTGCACAAACATGGATATATTAAAACTTCAGTTTCGAGATTAAAATAGATCTAAGATTACCCTGCAAGATCAAGAGTCTTGGAGACCTTGAAAGCTGAAGATTGAAGAAGAGGATCCATCTCAAAAGCATTTGAAACAACGATGCCGAGATATGGGCCATGGCGATTGATCTTGTTGATCATTTTCTGAAACATTGGCGATGGAATTAGTGCATCCACTGGCGATAACTCAACCATTGATGCTACCATGATTCGCGTCCATATACAGTGAGTTACAGTCATCTTCATCATGTTTTCAAAACCAAATTCCAAATTACAGTCTTTCCTCTGTTTGAGTTGGAGATATTTATGAGGAAGATCATAGAATATTCAAACCAGTTGTAGTTTAGACATCACGGAACTATGGAATCCACAAGTGGCCTACCTAACTCTTTGTCTTCCAGAATGGAAGCTTGGGCATTTGCATTTCCAAGGAGAGTATCTCGGAACGATGCTAATAATTCTAAACGACCTTAATAATTCTAAACAACTCGAACAGATCGCAAAAATATTCTAAATGTTCCATGAAACGCAATCAGATAGCAAAGAGTCCAATCAAAATACATCTCTTCAACTGCAAAAGAATTCCAATACCAAATACTCCAACGAGATTCATGGAAGAGGAACAAAATATTTCAAAGGAGCAATTTGGTGTTAACCTTCACGTTGGCTAACAATTTGCACTAACTGGGATGAGAGGAATTTCCTTTTGCTTGGACCGGATAGCA
Organism: Pseudotsuga menziesii; assembly: GCA_001517045.1. Lineage (NCBI taxonomy): Eukaryota > Viridiplantae > Streptophyta > Pinopsida > Pinales > Pinaceae > Pseudotsuga > Pseudotsuga menziesii. The sequence goes on from LPNX011156651.1 coordinate 30,988, forward strand.
GAAGCGCCAGCAACAGGTGGATAGCGTAAGAGTCTGAAGCTGTCGATATAATATAGTTCCATGCTGTTTATGATAGAATTGAAATTTGAATAGAGAATTTGGTGCCATTAATTTGGCAAAGACTGAGATTATCGAACCTGAACTTGGCGAACATTATTCCCAGTGAACATATACGTTTAATGTAAATCTCTTTGCCTTTTTATTTTTTGAACCACATATTTTCTAAGTATGACTTTAATTTAAATCTCTTAAAAACCAAAAGTGATATATATATCTTAGTTAACCGTAGTGGCATCTTTATTTTTTTTAAACTTTTCCCTATTCATGGAAACTTCAAACAGAGATAATTAGTTGATCCATTGCAAAACATTCTCCATCCCTGAACCTGGAGAGGTGAGAACATTTGTTTTCAGTATTGAAGATCATGACAGATACAATGCTCACCGTGTCAAATGTCCACATTCAAGATTTCAAATGCAAATACAAATAATGTATTTAACTGTCCAAATTAAAGATAATGTTCAAAGGAAAATACAATATCTTGGTACGTCTATAAAGTTAGGCTTACAACATAGTTGTTCAGGAATTTTTGGAGAGGACTGAATTTATTTTTGATTTTTGGATTCCAACATATTATTAAAAAAAGTTTGAAAAAACCTAAAATAACATTAACCTACTTAAAATATAAAATTATGAAAAAAAATCATAATTTTATAAAAATATAAAATTAGATTGACTTGTGAGACGATTATGAAAGTTAAATTCATAGGACAGAATATTACTCAAAAGAAGTTCATAAAGTATGTACACTTAAAATCACACATAAGAGTCTTAATACTTCAAAATATCAAAAAATTACATAGTAAAAAGACAAATTCAGAAAGTAAGATGAAACTCTACCGTAGACAGAACCGTTCTTTCTCCTCCTTCATCTTGTCTTGTAGTAGATTTACAAGGATGCACCTTTGCAACCAATGATTCTAAGAGGGAATCTCATGATTTGCTTGTAAAATTTTTTCAAGCCTCCTCTTCTTCATAAATCTATTAATAATATGTCCTCCTTCCTTTACACATGAACACACTTCCTTTAGGAAGACTACATTTTATGTGGTCATACTTTTTAGCTATATTTATAAATAAGTTTAACAATAATTAGAAAACCATATGAATATCTTTAAGCAAGAATTAAAAGACCATATGAGTACTTTTCGAAATAAATATTTTTTTATCTATTATTTTTATTATCCTTAAAATATTAGATAATACAAATTTAATCTTATTTATTATACTGAATTTTTTATATTAAATTTTTTCTAATTTAAAAAATTATACATTTTAAAAGATGAATAAGTTTTGCTACACAAATACAAGTTATTTTCTTTCACAAATCTCTAACCTTAAAAATATATTAATGTTATAAGTATTATTAAAAAATTAAAATTTAATTTAATTTTTCAATATTATTATTCATTCTCATTTTGAATAATAATTATGTTAAACTTTTTAGTTTGACATTTTAGTGTGAGTAATAAACATTTAAGGTTAAATAATTGGTCAAATAACTATGTTAAACTTTTTAAATGCTTTATTTGTAAACTGTACAGTTGAAAGGCAAATTCAGAAAGGAAGTGTTACCACCTAAGTTGTACTTAGTGGTTTTTATCAAGTGAGCCCGGTGAACCGGACGGGGTTAACTTGTTCGGACTTCAAAGGACCTTTGAAAGTACTTCTGGGAAGTGCTTGTTGTATCATATCACATGTTCATACCCCATGGGGGAGTTGTAATAAATGTTCTAGCATGATAGTGTCTGTAAAAGACTCGGTCTCTTAGACTTCATTTGTCAATCCGATCAGCCCAGGGTGTTTTTTTCCCTTGGTTATTATTGGTTGTTGAATAAACGACTGATAATTTCTGAGTTTTTCACTCCATACCTCTAAAGTTGGGGTGGTCGGCTTGGCATTTAGGCCTATTGAGGATATTAGAGTCTATGTGTCAATGTGTAAGCATGCTAGACATCATTTTTGAGTCATATGAACATGTCTAAGTCCCCCCAGGTGTTTTTCAATTTTTCAATTTTTTAGTTTTTTCAGTGTTTTTTATTAAATTTTAATTTTTCCAAAACTTAGGCTATTTTTTAATAGTTTAATTGGAAAAATTGATTCTGTAATAAAAGTGGGCCAAATAATCGGTTTCAGTCATGTAGGTGCTCATTTTCAAGCTAAGAGCACCATGTAAACCCATGAACCCACTCTTTCCTAAGTTTTGTGTGATCTTCCATCACTCAGGTTAGAAAGCCCCAAAAATCAATTATTGATTATTTTAATTAATAAATTGATGAATAATGGAGCAAATCCAAAATCAATAACTCAATGGATTCTCAACCGATTTGACTGAAATCAATCAGATCTGGAGCAGATTGACTGGATCTGACAAATCCTTGACTAAAGGAGGGGATCAAATCAGATCCAGAGCTGATCTACAGTGGTCTTCATGGGGAATTGCGCCCTCCCTCTCTCTTCAACACGTTTTGGCTCTCTTGGATGCTCTGTGGGCCGATGTGTCAGTGTATGGGTTGATGAGTCAGCCAGATCAGGTCCCCGGTTGACAAGTAGGCTTAGTTCAGCCTCAGTTCTGCATTGATGAACTATCCATCAGATGATTTCACTTGATTCCATGAGGAATTGCGCCCCCCCTGGGCTAGATGGCTTGCAAATTGTATATATCCAGGCACAGCCTCCTCTTCCAAGCTAGTTAGAACTGGGATTGAGGTGCTGTTGCTCTT
>LPNX011156651.1:44423-69232 GCA_001517045.1 Pseudotsuga menziesii
AAGAAGACTTGAGTCGACCAATGTGCTGTAAAACCTGGAATTTTCACGCAGTGAGATTTTTATGAGTTCTTGTTCTTTTACTTAACAGTAACTGTAAAAGACATTTACAGATGTAAATCTGGAAACATGAGCGGCCAAATAATCATGCATTCAACCACAAACTATTTCGTATATTAACTATGCTGAAATAACAAAGTACTACAAACTTGTCGGTTACAAAATGGTCGGTCCAGACTTGTCCGACCAGACTCGTCGGTCTACAGAGCTTCAGCTCGTCGACTAAATTACATGCACAGAAGCTTGAGCTTCAACTGTTCTTTTTCACCCTGAGTTCCTTTACTGGCTGTCTCTGTGTTCAACTGATTTACAAAAATGCTTCTTCTATTTATAGGCAATTTGAAAATTGCTACTACATGGGCCGACTGACCTGCCATTAAAGACTGTAATAACTACTACCTAACAACTTAGCTTTAGAAATAAATTCGACTGGACTACAGAGCCGAATTGTGGACTTTCCCTTCTTGTCAGACTGACAGACAAGATTTCGACTTGTACGGCCTCTGACAAAGTCGACTGGAAGTTGCGTACTGATCTGCGAGTAATTACATTTCTCCAACAACAAACAACACAATAGCCTTCTTGCCTTCGAAATCTTGTCCAGGGCTATTTCCACGGCAAAGTTTACACAAAAGTTATAGGACTACCAAACTAACATAGACGGCCTCTCGTCGTTATTAACAAGATCCAACGCTATTTCCATGGCAGAATTACCACAGCGGAATACCAGTTCGCAATTCCTACAAAAGTTGTAGAAGGCAATAAAATATTAAATACGTGTTGCCTTGGGATACGGGGCTAACCGGGGCTGACATAGTTGAAATTTACAGTGGTATGGGGCTGACCATGGATTTCATAGTTGAAATTGACAGTGGGTACGGGGATGACGTATTAGAAATTGACATGTGGCAGCTCTTCGTTGAGCCATGACAGAAGACGAAGGATTGAGAGGAACTGCGCAGTTTGCAATCCCGCAAATTATGGGTTACGGGTTGGGAAATGCATAACAAATTTTTTTTATCCACCATCCCGCAACCCACATTCCACAATTACGGAATGCCGGGATTACACCGGATGACATATGGATGACATATAATACTCACCCGACGCCTGATGTTGCCATAAAATAGATATGCCTTACCTGAAGCCATGCAAAGAAGGGGGAGGAAAGCCGCCGTCGAACTCAGTCCATTGTTCGACTCTCAAACCCTACGCTTCCTCCACCAACCGATCACCTTATATGAATTAATACCTTAAATTAATATGCTGTACACTCTTACTTACTTTTAATAGAAAAATAAAGAAACGAGAACAGCGATGGCTATTTATTTTAAAATCTGAGGACGTTGGGAGGGATTCGATTAGATTGGAATTGTGAAGGGAACTGTAAATGAAAATCTATTGACAGTGAATTTGCTGCAGTTGAGACGTCTAATGAAGCAAAAGTAGATGCAGCAGGGAAAGCCACTGGCCAGGGTTAGTTGAAAGCGCGTGAAAGTGCAAGTGGAAGGAAGTAAAGCAGAAAAGTGTGGTATGGTCACTGGTGTACTGGCTAGGCTGTGGCTGGTGGCGACTGGCGACTGCAAGGCAAGTGGAAATGGCAGTTGGAGGTGTATGAGTTGGAATAAATGTCAGGACTCAATACAAACATAAGTGATGAGTTGGACTTCTCAGATACAAATATTATTTTACAAAGCCCAATGCAACGATTTACCTTCAATCATTCAATCTCTGTAGCTGTAAACCATTGACCATGTTTCCTCTCCCTCCCTCCATGAGATATACCTTCCCATTTCCCTTGTACACTACCCACTGCCCGCTGCAGTTGTATGAGCTGGAAGGAATACCATTATTAATTGCAATCACAAGTATTGAGTTGGACTTTACAATTACAAAAATAGTTTACAATCCCCAAGGCACAGAATGACAATGCTCGTAAGGCACAGAATGACAATAGTCGTAGATGTAGACCATCGATCATGCTTGCTTCCCTGCTTAGATGTTTCCTGCCTCAGCCTTTCCCTTTCTTCCTGAGATATGCCTTCCCCAGTTCACTGGCATCTATATAAACATTCTAAGCCTTATCATACACAGTACTCTAATCCCCTCCTTGCACTTGCATTTCAAGCTACTCTATTCTTCATCATCTTCCGCCCTTTCCATAAACATAATCATCGCCATGGGCAGGCCCCTCCTTCTCCTCTTTCTTTCATTACTATCCTTAGCAAGTCTGCTTGTAACTGTTTCTGAGGAAATAATTTTTTTAGTTTGCCTCTTTTACATGGTTTCTGAGGAAATAATCCATATTTTCCTGCTAAAATTATCAGTCACTTTTAGAAAATAAAAGTAAAAAAATACTGTGGAGAAAAAAAACTAAAAATCATAAGTGAATAAATGTTAGAAAATAAAAGTAAAGAAATATTGTAAAATTATCAGTTACTTTTAGAAAATAAAGGTAAAAAAATACTGTGGAGAAAAAAAACTAAAAATCATAAGTGAATAAATGTTAGAAAATAAAAGTAAAGAACTATTGTAAAAAAAAAAATGAAGAGTTATAAGTGAATAAAGATCTGGAAGAAGTACAAAATCTATTTTAAATACGGAAAAATGTCCATACATACTTGTATGCAGGTCCATCGAGGGTTGTGAAGTCCAAAATGTTTGGTCTACTTACTTTGAGCAGGCTATTCTCAATGTTTCAGTTGAAAGACTTGAGAATCCGAGCATTGCATGGAAGAGTTCTGAGTTGATGCCAAGGAAAAATTATTTGGAGGAGCTAAGCCTGTTAAAGATTAACACTTACAATTAGTTTGTAAGTAAAGGTTATGTTACGGTGGCAATAAATTGTAGTTATGCAACAGTTATTCATTATATTGTAATGAGATAAATAAGTGCCCGCTTCAATATGAACGCTGCACCCTCCAATTAATAAAATTACTTGTTTAGTTTTTCTTATTTCTTTATAATCTTGGTGCCCATGATTTCTTAACATAGTATCAGAGCTTGGACAGCCCTGAATCTCTCACGAGAGTGGCTCGAAGATGAATTTTTAATAATCATGGTAACTATATTAGAATAGCATAAATATGTAGATTTTTATCAATAGTATTTGTGAAAATAAATGATAGTATTTGTGAAAATAAATGTCTGCAGAAATTGAAGTTGTTCCATAACTTTTGTCTTTCAAATCTATATATCAACGCACATTGGTAGCATTGGTGTATCTAACGCTGGAGCACTGGAAATCTCGTGCCTGACCAGGCCAAAAATTTTATCAGAAATTTAAGAACCGACTTGCCACAGTATTGCTGAGACAGGAAAATAGTGGATTTTATCAGAAATTTCAGATTCTACTTGCCACAGTATTGTTGAGACTGGAAAATAGTGGTTCTGCACAGGATGAAGGGAAATTGTTATATATTGTTATGACTGTCTCTCAAATTAAAAGTTGGAAACTTTTTCTATATATCATTAAGCGCGTTGGAGTTGCTGTGGAAATTCTTGTGACAAGTCTATCAAATTAATTTGCGTCACTTGAATTTTGTTTACAAGATATACTATGCATATAGTTTTTCCCTATAAGCAATATATATGTGAAGAGAGATTGTTGTTGTAATTGATGATAACAACAAAGTCAAGACAACTCATTGTTCTAAGCAGTCTCATTTTTGTCAAATTAATTTGCGTCACTTGAGTTTTGTTTACAAGATATACTATGCATATAGTTTTTCCCAATAAGCAATATATATGTGAAGAGAGATTGTTGTTGTAATTGATGATAACAACAAAGTCAAGACAACTCATTGTTCTAAGCAGTCAGCTTCATTTTTGCTTCATTGTGTTACTCAATATGGATTGTTGTCCAAGTAATTCGGGAGTTGTGGTTTAGGGAAGGATTCCTCACTAGTTGCTGAGGTTATGCCACATGTGGATTGTCCAGCGACATGTGGATTGTCCAGTAATTTGACTTAGGGAGATCTGTGATTTGGGAGTTCGGGGAGGTGGAATCCAAGTTCGGGGAGGTGGAATCCGGGAACTCTGGAATCCAACTTGGGAATTCTACCTTTACGAGGATGATGAGACAACATGATGGAGTACATGCAAAAATCTGAATATGTAGAGAAGAAAATAGAAATCTAATTTAGAAGTTCTTTATTTTATGTTATTATGTGAATCAAGTTTTTTTAAGTTTTTTAAATTGTAGTGTTAAGAGGGTGTGTTAAAGATTAACACTTACAATTAGTTTGTAAGTAAAGGGTTATGTTATAAATTGTAGTTATGCAACCGTTATTCAATATATTGTAATGAGATAAGTAAGTGCTGCTTCAATATGAAAGCTGCACCCTCCAATTAATAAAATTACTTGTTTAGTTTTTCCTATTTCTTTATAATCTTGGTGCTCATGATTTCTTAACAAAGCCTAAATGCTGAGTATAATGCTGAGTATATTTTCTTTGCAACTGAGCTTGTCCTCAAACAATCTAACTGTACATCTTTCACTACTCTTTTATTACATGATGCAACTGTAGAGCCACTCGTATATTACCTACCACATCTCCTGCGCGGACTTTAGCATTAACATGATAGTTCTCAATATCCCAAAGTATAGACACATGCTCCATTAGACACAGGCCCCATTAGAGCCCTAATTTGTTGGTTCTAACTATTGTTGATACTTTATCCAGTGCATTCACAGTTCGATTTCATTCTCAATATCCCAAAGTATAGACAAATGCCCCATTAGAGCCCTGATTTGTTGGTTTCCAACCTGTGCTAATACTTTATCCAGCACATCATTTAAAACACTGACAATCCTCAACCGGGTTATTACCCCTCTTCATGATGTCAAATGTAATCTCTTTTCATGGTGGTGCAAATCACTACTCTTCACAACACGTCACGGACACATAATCAAATGTTTCTACTACTACTTTTACATAGTGTTAGAGTAAATGTTTACTGGGCATTTTCTAAGTATTTGTGACAAGCTTAATCTGACCAATATTTGAATTTGAACATAGAAAATGCAGAAATAGATTTGAGCCATCAAATTAAAGGCATTATTACAGGAAAAACCTTACTCAGTTGATTCCAGCCGCGAAGAATGAAATTGTGGCCACTATGTTGCCATTGTTTAAGGAATTGATGGGCTTGGACGCATAGTAAGCCTTCGGTGGCATGTTGCGTGTCTCTCACATGATCAAACGTTTCTACTACCAATTGTGTGTCTCTCAGCTGGGCCAATATTGCATTGGGCACTTTATCCCTGAGTGCGTCTTCCAGCTCCTTCTCGAGATGCGCCAGATCAGACAACAATATTCTTGACAATCGCCAGAACAATGGGTGGCCAGTTCAAGCATATTTATTTCTAGATAAGGAACTGTTGCCTGCACTTGTGGTTTTCTCCAATGCTTCCTCAACGGCCCAAATTCCGATTTCAGAGTCCCGACCATCTTACCAACGCTGGAAGGCAGGCATGTTCAAGAAGGCATAAATTGTTGTCGACAAGACATTAATGGACCTCGCAGACTCTGACAAACCTAACTCTTATGGACTTATGAGAACCATCTTCTTCGCAGGCATGATTTTCTGACAGGTAAAGGTGGTCTGTAACCTCGGGCACCATGAACTGGCGGTTCCTGGTAGGAGAGCCTTATATACTGGACATACTTTCTCTTGGGAAGGGAGTCTGTCAAATGAGCACGGTTGGATGAAAATCCCAACGGTACCCATTTGACAGGCTCCCCTCTCGCCGGAAAGCCTGTCCAGTAAATAAGGATTGCCGTTCCTCGTAATATTTCTTTCTACATCTTGAAAACTGTTTCAGCAAAAGAATTTGTACAAAATATTTTATTACGCGGAAAGAATACAAACAGACAGAATTTGAAACGCGGCCAGAAAGAATAAGTGGAAAGAATACGAACAAATAAAGCCGGAGCGTTTTCAGAACGTCACCACAGACAGGATTTGAACAGACAGAAAGCCTGAGCATTACCTAAAATAGCTAATCACCAAAAGACACATGTCAAATGTTAGTAACCAAAAAGACAAAAAATCTTTGAGACTCTCCCTACAAAGACAAAAAATCTTTGAGACTCTCCCTACAAAGACGCCTTCGGCGCATAATTATATCCATCGTTGAGTTGGAGGACTGGATTTCTTCGAAGAAAGAGCAACGTATCTTGTGTTCCTATCGTAGAGTTATAATTTTATATGTATATATCGTTTTCTCACCTTTTGGGGAATGCCTTTATAATTTTTCCTATGTAAATCCAACCTTGTGACAATTGGCCTTTATTGAGAGTCGTGTCCTTCTTATATACTAATGACAATTGTGACAGTTCAACCTCCTAGTGGGAACCTTACCATGTATCTATGTATCGACTTTACTATCGTCGAATGTTGGACAGTTAAACTTTGTTTGAGGACATATTTATGGAGAGAGAGACTCTTTTTGTTTAAACTTTATAGTTGGAACACTTCTCTCTTGGAGCAAGTGGCTGACTCGCCTTGTTGGCACTAGAATGAATAATTACATACCTTGCTGTGGTTTTAAACCATTATTCTAGAAGGGGAAGGGGGAGAGTTTTAATGTAAAGATTGAATTCAATAACTCTGAATTATATTTGATTATGGTTGATATAAGGGTGATTTAGTAAGTCAGTTCTTATATAAATGTTTCTTCTTTTTAGTTATACTATTATTTGGAAATTATGGATTGTAGAGAAAATGAATTCCCTTATCACCTATTAAAAGTAGTAGGAGAAACTCATTACTAGATTAATAAGAAATGATGGTTAACAACCAAGTGTTTATATGTTTTAGTTAAGAAGTGATGGAAAACTTAGTATATTTATAGTTGTATAGTTTAATTATATTCACTTGTATAGGATAGTTAAAGCGAACAGATTTTGAGTTATTTTAGATGGTATTGTCTTTGTTAAAAAGAAGGCCTTGCAATAAGGTTGAATAAATTTTTGGTAGGCTTTCTATGAATGAGACCTTGTAGAAAAGGAAAATAATTGCAGTTGATGTGCTGCAGAATTGTAACTCTCTTTGTGAGTTGAATGAATAAAAAGATTCACAATCCTCGGTGGACGTAGCCCATATTTGGTCGAACCACATATCTTGGGAGTCTCTCTCACACTTTTGTTATGCATTTGAATTTTGCATTTTGATTCCTGTTATCACTCCGCATTTATGTATTTCTAATAGATTACCCATTCCTTTACCTATAAATAATGAATGGAATATTAACCATGTTATTTAAATAATTTGCTTTTATGGGGCATTGGATGATAAAAAGCACTACTAAGTTGCTAGCCTTCTCATCTATACATAGGAGAAGACCTTCTCACAATATGCATATGGTAGAACTTATGATACAAGATTGTGTTACCAATAATGCATAATGGTTACTAGATGATATATATTATACACATTTGAATGTTAGAAATCCCATGTAATATTCTCTCACAAAAACATGTATTTGAACAATCATGGTGTGGACACTTTCACTAGAAGCTTAAGTGGTCTCTCATCCCTTTCTTGATATTTTAATCCAAGGAACTAGTATTTCTAATAGATTACCCATTCCTTTACCTATAAATAATAAATGGAATATTAACCATGTTATTTAAATAATTTGCTTTTATGGGGCATTGGATGATAAAAAGCACTACTAAGTTGCTAGCCTTCTCATCTTTACATAGGAGAAGACCTTCTCACAATATGCATATGGTAGTTTATGATACAAGATTGTGTTACCAATAATGTATAATGGTTACTAGATGATATATATTATACACATTTGAATGTTAGAAATCTCATGTAATATTCTCTCACAAAAACATATATTTGAATAATCATGGTGTGGACACTTTCACTAGAAGCTTAAGTGGTCTCTCATCCCTTTCTTGATATTTTGATCCAAGGAACTATATTATTACCTTGCAAAGAGAATATTATCATGATATTGATTTAATGATGAGTATTAGTAATGCTACCATGTGTATAGATGAAAAATGATTTGAAATATTATTTAAGACTAAATTAATAAGTAGAGAAGATATGAAGTTGATTATAAAAGAGTATATGGAGTAAGAGAAACTTATTAGTATGTGATTGAATAACTCCATTTAAGATAAGGGATATGTGCTTAGACTATTCTATAATTATGAAGCTAAGAAATAAATCTATGTTGAAATTTGGTATAGAAATTATGCACAACATGTATGCTTGAGAAATATCCTACAACATATTTTTGTTGAAATACACTTATTTGAGTACTTGGTTCACATCCTTCACTTTATTAGAATTGTAACAAAATGAGTCACCTTCCACTATCAGTTTGACTAAACAAGAAAACAAGGTAATAATAATATCAATCTCCTATAAGTAAAGTAAGTATGTAAAGTAAGTATTTAATGGTGTTAAATTTCAGGAAGGAGGAAGGAGACGATGTCTAAAGGTATGGAAACCACATTTGTATAAGATTATGATTCTAACCGTTGTTTTGACAAGTTGTATAATATTGCATGATTTATAGTAATGAGTAGATTGGGTATGTTACAAACAACATAATCCTAAACAATTTGGTCCATTGTTGCTATAGATACCTAGTTGGGATAACTCTCTTGGTTCATATACACTTTTATTACTAATAACATAATTAAGTGCATATCTTCACAAATTATATTTTTCATCTTAAAAAATCCTAAATCCTTTGAACATACTTCTTCATCTATACATTTGATGCATAATACTATTCTCTTTACAAGTTACTTTCTTTTAAATCAAATTTTTAAACAAAAGGGTGTGAGACCACTTTAACTTCCTAAATAAGTTCCACAAGTGATCTCTTAAATGTATACTTGTTGTGAGAGTATATTGTGTGGGAACACTAAACAATCACAAGTATAATGTAAATCATTTAATAACCACCATTCACTGATGATAGCTCTCTGAACTATTACTTAGTTTATCTTGTAACATAACCAACCATATGAGTGCAAAGTATTCACATTTATATTTATAAGAGGAGTCTAGGGATTTACTAAATACTTTCTATTATTCAAAGTCCCATAAAAGTAAAATAATTTCAATCAAGTTACAGAAGTAAAAAAATACGAAACATGTATAAAAGTGAGAGACACCAATATACATGATCTAATATTATTCAAGACTAAATTAATAAGTAGAGAATATATGAAGTTGATTATAAAAGAGTATATGGATTAAGAGAAACTTATTAGTATGTGATTGAATAACTCCATTTAAAATAAGGGATATGTGCTTAGCCTATTCCACTTATCTATAATTATGAAGCTAAGAAATAAATCTATGTTGAAATTTGGTATAGAAATTATGCACAACTTGTATGCTTGAGAAATATCCTACAACATATTTGTGTTGAAATACAATTATTTAAGTACTTGGTTCGTATCCTTCACTTTATTAGAATTGCTGGAAAATGAATCACCTTCCACTGTCAGTTTGACTAAACAAGAAAACAAGGTAATAATAATATCAATCTCCTATAAGTAAGTATTTAATGGTGTTAAAAGGAGACAATGTCTAAAGGTATGAAAACCACATTTGTATAAGATTATGATTATAACCGTTGTTTTGACAAGTTGTATAATATTGGATGATTTATAGTAATGAGTAGATTGGGTTTGTTACAAAAAAAAATCCTAAACAATTTGGTCCATTGTTGCTATAGATACCTAGTTGGAATAACTCTCTTGGTTCATATACACTTTTATTACTAATAACATAATTAAGTGCATATCTTCACAAATTATAATTTTCGTCTTAAAAAAAATCCTAAATCCTTTTGAACATACTTCTTCATCTATACATTTGATGCATAATACTATTCTCTTTACAAGGTACTTTCTTTTAAATCAAATTTTTAAACAAAAGGGTGTGAGACCACTTTAACTTCCTAAATAATTTCCATGTGATCTCTTATATGTATACTTGTTGCGAGAGTATATTGTGTGGGAACACTAAACAATCACTAGTATAATGTAAATCATTTAATAACCATCATTCACTGATGATAGCTCTCTGAACTATTACTTAGTTTATCATGTAACATAACCAACCATATGAGTTCAAAGTATTCACATTTATATTTATTAGAGGAGTCTAGGGGTTTACTAAATACTTTCTATTATTCAAAGTCCCATAAAAGTAAAATAATTTCAATAGAAATTTCAATCAAGTTACAGAAGTAAAACACATACGAAACCAGTATAAAATAAAGGAACTTCGTGATTCTCTAAACCATAATTGGGTAAAACATCATGTTTAACTTCCTTAACATGTTCAACATCACAACTAAGAGGTTTTTCTTCATACTAGGACATCTTGTTTCTAGACTAAAAAAAACTTGCTTCTCAATCACTAAGCTATGTAAGAGCTCTCAAAATAGTGATTCCTTTAGAAATTTCATAATCAATTCCAATTAACAAGGTAAAGAATTTAGTCGATTAACACACACAAACTTGCCATTTAAAAAACATCTCAAGTTACATACTAAGTTTGTCTCTTGAGCAGTAACTCAATTTTAACTCTTAATCAAATTAAGTAATTTAAATAAAAAAACTTCTCTCGATTCATTATTATTATACATCACTTTATAATTTAAAGCCATAAGACAAAGCCAATTCCTCCACATAAACATTAGGCTTTAAGGATTTCCATGCATAACAAGACGCATGGTAAAACTATGGTACAAGGTATGATTTATTTATATAATTCTACAAGAACTAGAGCATCACAATGATTATAATAATAAAAATGCTTTTGAAGTCCTTTAGTGGTGTATTCTTTGGAAGTTCACAAAGCACAAGCTTCGATAGGTGGTCTCATGTTAAAAGAATTGGTTATTACATCACAAGAGAGTTCGCCTTCTATCGTCCAGTTGTTCTAGAGGGTGCCCTTCCCACCATACAAGGAGCGTTAACAGCACAAGAATACAACATCTCATTTAGAAGGCCTCCAATTACATAACAAATGCTAAGGTGAAGGTGAGACGACTCTCTTCAAGAGATCGTTCGTTCCACAAATGTTAACAAGGTGAGACGGTTTTCTCTCCAGAAGACTGTCTATATTACATACACGAATCCAAATAGACATGCTTCTCACACACTCTACATTGATACTATTATATATTTATTTTATTAGCGTATAGTTATTTTAACGGGAGACAAAAGACAAGAGTGGGGATTGGCTCTTTCATAGCACAAACCAGATTGGCTTAAAATTTATAATGCTATCTAAAGAGACATGGAAAAAAAAGGAAAAGGGTTTAGTTTAGGTGATAGCAAGACCGATCTATTATGTAAGCAAGCTTTGGGGAAGGAATGGAAGTTATTGACTGGGAATTGGTTCAGGATGGATTTAGAATAGAGCATGGCTTTCTAAGTATTGTGTAGTGTCGTTCTTGTTCCTTGACCTTGTTTGTACGGAGAAGGATTTATGTTTTGCTGTGTAAGATTATGATTGTGTTATTATAGTCTGGATTGGTTTTGTAACTATGGATATATGTGGGTCTGATTATCTGGACTGCAGGAAATTTTGTTTGTAAGACACAACGTTTCTAATATATAAAGTTGTTTTTTTGTGTGTGAAAAAAAAGGCATGTTATCTATTTAAGTGTAACATAAATCTTATTACCTTAGCCTAGCGGGATATGGATTTCATACGGCCACTAAAACAAAGCTTTTATAATGGATAAAATAAAGAACCGCAATACTTACTTGCACAAGGCAGCAGTTGTCCGAAATAAAATCTCTCCAGGAAAAATTTCTAAGATTTAATGAAATTTCAACTAACTTATAATGTAAATGGTCTGGATTTCCATATTAATACTAATGAAGAATAGTATTCTCAAAATATGTCACTAACTGTACTTAGCTTTATTTTTCCTTAATGGTGTTTCCTTTTGCAGAGCAATGAAGGTAGCATAGGGGATGTTACATGATTCTTGATATTTTGGCATTGAAGGGATTTTTTTTCCTTCAGTTTTGAGTGTGAATATAAGAATCTATTTACATGTTGATAAGTTTCAATTCAATATTAACATACTTTTGTAGATACTTTTTAAGTTGATCGCATATTTCCCCTTGCTTATTTGTCGGTTCCTATTTGTAAAGCTACACCTTAAAATTGGATAACAAAATCCCTATATTGACAATAGATTCATATTTCAGTTATTAAACTTCGACTAAAGGGCATTGGGCAGGATGGGAAGTAAGCATTTCTGATTAGGAAGCTAAACTAGTGCAAAGTCGTGCATGGGTAGGGAGAAATAAAAAGCCACCAAGAGAAAAAAAGGCAGGTACTTTTACTCCCCATTTTCCAAAGAATAGCTTTAGCTAATCACTTTGGAAAATGGATCTGAAAAAAAATAAATCATTTAGGGCCTCAAAATGGCCCCAGTAGATCAAGACCCGAAAAAAGTAAAAAACCACAAAACTGGAAAGATGTAATTTGAGGCAGTGGAACATGTGGGTGGCCACCAATATCCATTTGGATCAAGCCTGGGTGACCTACATCATTCATCTAACAAATATCGGTCTGAGAATTAGGGTCTTAGAGGATAGTGAATGCCTATATATTGTATTGGATAGAATCTAGGCTTAGACACTACAGCCTCGGTGGCCTTTAGACACTACAACTG
This sequence comes from Pseudotsuga menziesii, assembly GCA_001517045.1. NCBI lineage: Eukaryota > Viridiplantae > Streptophyta > Pinopsida > Pinales > Pinaceae > Pseudotsuga > Pseudotsuga menziesii. The sequence goes on from LPNX011156651.1 coordinate 57,175, forward strand.
CCAATTTCTAACATGGTATCAAATCAGTTCTAGAAGCCATTATCGAAATCTAGGGCTTGACATTTTGAGGCGTCCCCTCACTAACCCAAGAGAAAAAGTGACTTGGAAGCTTCACCCAAGGGAAGGCGCATCTATTGATGAAGGAAAAATCTAGTTTTGAGAAGTTTCATTTTTTACCCAATTTTGGAACATAGTTTTGACTCATTCTTATCTCCTCTCAACTCTCCTTGATAAGGAACATTAACCTTTGGATTTAGTTTCACAAGATTCCAAACTTCATTTTTGACCTAGCTCCTACTAGGGTTTCTAGTTCAAATCTGCAGGCAAAATGATTAGAATGAAGGTTAAAGATCATCTTGATGGACCCACAAACTTCATCTCTTGGAAGTCTAGAGTTCTCATCTTGGAAGAAAATGATCTCTTAAAGCTTGTCAATGAGAAGTTTCCACAACCAGATGCTGAAGAAGACAAGTCTCATTGGAGGAAGAGTGATGCCAGAGCAAGAATAATCTTGGTAGACTCAGTAAGGGATCATTTGTTTCCTAAAATCTCGCAAAAGCAGACGACTAGGAAAATGTTCAAAACCCTAAAGGAATGATGACTGTTAATGGCCAAGCCTGTCTTGTATGCCCCGACGATGTTCAAATGCCATTCATTATACACCCTCAGTGGTCGGTGGTGGACCACCACAATGTTAGTGGGCGCCCACTAACACCTTGATGGTCCATCATTGACCACTGAGGGTGTATAATGGAAGGAATTTTAAGGCTGCCAAGGATAGAAGTCAAGCTTGGCCACTGATACTATTGTGGTCCATAATCGATATACAAGGATGTATGACGAATGGCATTTAAAGGCCACTAAGAGTAGAATTTAGGCTTGGTCAACATCCATTTGGATGTACATTGTTCTCTATTGAAAGGTGTGAGACCAGGGGAGACAATAGTGTTGTATTGTCTATGGTTGGGAGATGATAGATCATCACCGTGGTTAAACGAGCTCCACACCCAGTTTGTTTATGTGCTTTGTCTTCCTTCTAGTGATCTTGGTTTTACAACTGCCAATTTTTAACATGGTACCAAAGCAGTTCTAGAAGCCATTGTCGAAAGCTAGGGCTTGAAATTCCGAGGCCTCCCCTCACCAATTCAGGAGAAAAAGTGACTTGAAAACTTATCCCAAAGGAAGCCGCATCTGTTGATGAAGAAAAAATCCAGTTCTGAGAAGTTTCATTTTTTAGCCAATTTCGGTCGGTAGTTTTGCCTCGATCGTATCTCCTCTCAACTTGCCTTGATAAGGCACATTAACCTTTGGATTCAGTTTCACATGATTCCAAACTTTATTTTCGATCTATCTTCTACTAGACTTTCTAGTTCAAATCTGCAGGCAAGATGATTGGAATGAAGGTTGAAGATCATCTTGATGGAGCCACAAGCTTCATCTCTTGGAAGTCTAGAGTTCTCATCTTGGAAGAAAATGATCTCTTCAAGCTTGTCAATGAGAAGGTTCCAGAACCAGACATTGAAGAAGACAAGTCTCATTGGAGGAAGAGTGATGCCAGAGAAAGAAGAATCTTGGTAGACTCAATCAGGGATCATTTGGTTCCTCAAATCTCGCAAAAGAAGACAACTAGGAAGATGTTCAAAACCTTAAAGGAATGATGATTGTTAATGGCCAAGCTTGACTTTTATGGGCGATGACATTCAAATGTCGTTCATTATACACCCTTAGTGGTCGGTGGTGGACCACCACAGTGTTAGTGGGCACCCATTAAGACCTTTGTGGTCCACCACCGACCACTTAGGGTGTATAATGGAAGGCATTTTAAGGTCGTTGGGGATAGAAGCCATGCTTGGCCACTAATACTATTGTGTCCCACAATCGACCTACAAGGGTGTTTGACGTATGGCATTTAAATGCCATTCGGAGTAGAATTTAGGCTCGGTCAACATCCATTTGGATGTACATCGTTCTCTATTAAAAGGTCTGAGCTCGGGGGAGACAATAGTGTTGTATTGTCTATGGTTGGGAGGTGAGAGATCATCACCGTGGTTAAACAAGCTCCACACCGAGTTTGTTTATGTGCTTTGTCTTTCTTCTAGTGATCTTGGTTTTACAACTGCCAATTTCTAACATTTTATCAAAGTAGTTCTAGAAGCCATTGTAGAAAGCTAGGGCTTGACATTGTGAGGCCTCCCCTCACCATTCCAGGAGAAAAATTGACATGGAAACTTCTCCCAAGGAAAGGCGCATCTGTTGATGAAGGAAAAATGCAGTTCTGAGAAGTTTCATTTTTGACCCAATTTTGGTCCATAGTTTTGGCTCGATCTTATCTCCTCTCAACTCACCTTGATAAGGCACATAAACCTTTGGATTTAGTTTCACAAGATTCCAAACTTCATTTTTGACCTAAATCCTACTAGGGTTTCTAGTTCAAATCTATAGGCAAGATGATTGGAATGAACGTTGAAGATCATCTTGATGGAGCCACAAACTTCATCTCTTGGAAGTCTAGAGATCTCATCTTGGAAGAAAATGATCTCTTAAAGCTTGTGAATGGGAAGGTTCCAGAACCAGACATTGAAGAAGACAAGACTCATTGGAGGAACAGTGATGCCAGAGCAAGAAGAATCTTGATAGACTCAGTCAAGGATCATTTGGTTCCTCAAATATTGCAAAAGAAGACGACTAGGAAGATGTTCAAAACCCTAAAGGAATGATGATTGTTAATGGCAAGTCTGACTTGTATGGAAAATGACGTTCAAATGTTGTTCATTATACACCCTTAGTGGTCGGTGGTGGACCACCACAGACTTAGTGGGCACCCACTAACACCTTAGTGGTCCACCACCGAACACTCAGGGTGTATAATGGAAGGCATTTTAAGGCCGTCCGAGATAGAAGTCGGGCTTTTCCACTGACACTATTGTGGCCCACAATCGACCTACAATGGTGTATGACGAATGGCATTTAAAGGCCATTGGGAGTAGAATTTAGGCACGGTCAATATCCATTTGGCTGTACATCTATCTCTATTGAAAGGTCTGAGCTCGGAGGAGACAATAGTGTTGTATGGTCTATGGTTTGGAGGTGATAGATCATCACCATTGTTAAACGAGCTCCACACCCAATTTGTTTATGTGCTTTGCCTTTCTTCTAGTGATCTTGGTTTTACAACTGCCAATTTATAACATGATATTAAAGCAGTTCTAGAAGCCATTGTCGAAAGCTAGGGCTTGACATTCTAAGGGCTCTCCCCTCACCAATCCAGGAAAAAAAGTGACTTGGAAACTTTGGCCAAGGGAAGGCGCATCTATTAATGAAAGAAAAATCCAGTTCTGAGAAGTTTCATTTTTGACCCAATTTTGGTCCATAGTTTTGGCTCGATCTTATCTCCTCTCAACTCGTCTTGATAAGGCACATTAACCTTTGGATTCAGTTTCACAAGATTCCAAACTTCATTTTTGACCTAGCTCCTACTAGGGTTGCTAGTTCAAGTCTGCAGGAAAGATGATTGGAATGAAAATTGAAGACCATCTTGATTGAGCCATAAACTTCCTCTCTTGGAAGTCTAGAGTTCTCATCTTGGAAGAAAATGTTCTCTTAAAATTTGTCAATGAGAAGGTTCTAGAACAAGACGCTGAAGAAGACAAGTCTCATTGGAGGAAGAGTGATGCCATAGCAAGAAGAATCTTGGTAGACTCAGTCAAGGATCATTTGGTTCCTCAAATCTCGCAAAAGAAGACGACTAGAAAGATGCTCAAAACCCCAAAGGAATGATGATTGTTAATGGGCAAGTCTGTGTTGTATGGGCGGCGACATTGAAATGCTGTCTAACAGTGTTAGTGGGCACCCACTGACACCTTGGTGGTCTTGCTGCTCCACCCCAAAAGGTTACTTGGACTCCTTCCTTTTAGTCGTCTGCATTGTCCACTCGTCTTCAATATCCATAGCCCTAGGTGCGTAAGGTCGAGGTTGGATGGTTGTTGAAGAATGGGAAGACGGTCCATTTTGGTGGCTAATCTTCGGGGAAGCTTGTTGGGGTTCTTGAAGAGGAGGCCAATCTTGATGAGGAATTAGATCAAGGGAGGGTAGGGGAATAAAAGCAGGACTAATCTCTTATAGGGGTTTTACTGCTCCTATAGTGGATCCAATGGGGAATCAATAGGGGGAATAATCCCACAATTGTCCTATATAACAAGGGTGGCCTTACCTGGTAAACTCCCCTAGATGAACCTAGTCTTTATAATGGTAAATTCTCTTATGTTCACCTTCCTACAAAGTGGAAAATTATCCTCGATAAGGGTGGCCTTCCCGGGATGGCCAACACCGCACATTAACCTAGCTGTTCCCGAATAATATAGTGAAGGTCACAAATTTAAAGATAATAGCTTCTGATGGGACAAGGCGAATTCCACCGAACTTTCCCCTATGGTAAATTCGTCCTTGGTCCAATCAATTTACTTAAGAGCCTTTATGACTAACATCATTATCTATCTATTTCATTACTTATTCTATAGGAAGGAAACAAATAATATATTCATGACGGGCACAGGGTAGGAAGGCAACAGATAATATATTCATGATGGGCACAGGGATGGGCACTCGAACTCTCTTCTATAGGAAAGCATTCAACCCGTTACTTTAACTTAACAAATATTGGAGTGTCTTAGCGCTTCTACCCTTCTTTATCTAGAGGATTACCTTAGACCTAGAATCATCATGAGTTGCCATCAATTTGCATTATTACATATATAATATGACACCAAGTTGCGCAACCCAACCAAGTCAGGAAGGAGAAGGAAAAGTGACTCATTCATGAACTTACACTGAGTTATTAATGGATTTACAATTCATCGAAGACTCTTAGTTGCCTACCTTACTTTCCTCGATTAGGGATGGATTACAGGGCAGGACGGAGGGAGCTTAGTGGATTTATTATGGGATGGATTAGACCCTTCACCTTTTCTTTATTATGCCAGATACCCAGGACCTAGGACCAGACAGTCCACACTATAGAAGCCACAAATACCAAACGTAGATAGGGGAACATGCTATAACAAACTACCTTGACTTTATTTACTTATTACCACAACTAGACCTGGAATCACTTACTGGGTCAGCCATTTATATCCTTAGAAGAAGCCACAAGGATTGGATGAATAATTGCCTTACCCGTCTTTCTATTACTGTCGGAACCCTAGACTAGGATTATGGAGGAACTTACCACTAACCCCCAGGAATTATACCAGGAAGATCAGTAGAGGAAAGACATAGAATACCTTACCTTCTTCATACTACCCACCTGCCAAAATAGAATGACCTTTCTATTTTACAGCCCTAGACCATGTATGTTGACAAGGGACTGATAGAACACTTTAACTTGGATACTCGAAACCTGCCAAAATTACTTTTGACCGGCTGGCTCTATACCATTAGGTCTTCTAAGAATAGGCATTGCTAGAAGAAGAGTCACACCTGCGTTGGATCAGAATTGCAATTGGGATGGGTTAATGAGCCCTTAGAAGACCTCGTTTGATGGATACCTTACTCTTTTTATTGATACTGCCCACCTAGCACCATGGAGGGGGAGTCCATTTCACTTTTAGTTTAATAAGGAAAGCTAGAGCCATAGGGGACAGTATCAGGAGGAAGCCCTTACCTTGGTTCATACTATAAACCTGCCCAAAAGAGGGAGGATATTATATGGAGCAGCCCTAGAACATGTTGGAAAGCTTGAGGAGGGATTTCTAGAAAACCTGAGGAGTCACACACCTTGCTTGGTTGCTTGAATGGGAATGGCCATTGGGCTGGGTCATTCCCCCTTACCTTAGACCTAGAATCATCACGAGCTACCATATGCCTTAGAGTTGAAGGGCCTCTTTACCCTCTAAAGACCAAGGATCCTAGGAGCATCAAGGACACACTCTAGATGCTAGGAAGGAGTACAAAAGTAGGCAAGGGCATGCTATGACATACACACTCCCTTTGTTTCTCTTTACCTGCTAGAATTTGTAGACGAGATCTTTAGCCCCAACAATGCACGTAATCAGTGAGTCGATCATCATTAGACATTTGAAATCCCCCGGAGGATTGCATGCATGGATGGATCACCTTCTTTCTTTTACTGCCAAAAAAATTGCTAGGACCATGGAGCAACTAGAAGCCAGGAATACTACACCAGTTGCTGTTTCCAAGGAACATCATGCTATTTATCCTTTGGTCACTTGCACCAGCTAGTTCTTATGTATCCCTAGACTAGGAAGTTTCAGGAAAGGTTAACCAAGCCTGGGCTGGGCAGGATCCTTTAATGGTTGGATGGAAATAGAAATGGAAATGGGAATAGCCTTGGGAATGCGGAATGAGCCTACCCAGTTGAAACTATCACTAGAAACTACCTGTGCCTGAAAGTTTATTAGGCCCTTACCTTAGAAGCCACGGGGTTTATCGGATGGATGCAACGATGGATGGGACAAAAATTACCTTACATGCTTTCATTCAGACACTTTTTATACAAATGCTACTTCGAGAACCCGATGGAACCGTGCCTACCAACCCCGAGAAACGATGGTTTCTTATAGCTAAAAGAGCTTCTTAGAACGTTTCTCGAATTCACCGCTCTGTTCCTCAACTTAGTTGCCTTGCTAGTAGGGTCATGCATAGACGGACTTTTAATTAAACCTTACCCACCTAAGCTTCTTATGCTACTGCTGCCCTATGTCCTTAGAGAATGGAATAAAAACCCTTAAAGGAAAGGCTCTCAATCATCGACTTGCCTTATGAAACTTTATAGTTATACACCACGGTGGAACATTCTAAACCTATGACAACGATGGGTTCTTGTATAGGAAACACCCCCTCTGAGAGACTTTTTCACATTCACCTTAACCGAACTTGTGGCCTCCAACTTGGCCTGGTAGGTAGGTGCCCAAGGAGCCTAGAATAAATCATGTAATTACTTAATAGGCTGGTCGGGCTTTACCAAAATGAACCTTTTATTCATTGTATTTTTTCATCACCGTTATGTAGACTTTACCTCTTGAATAAATACCAAATAAAATTTCTATTTCCGTTGTAGATCGATCCTTTCAAAACATCTTCTGACTTGGGATAGTCATCCCTTCAATTCCAAGACACTATAGAGATCTTTCTTCTAGGATTAACTTACTTGAACTACTAAAGCTATTGCCCAAAACATAACCAACCAAGGTAAAGGCCCGTTTTTCAGGTGAATGCATAGCTTCATCTTTGTAAGATTTAGGATGCGACTTGGGTCTTGAATCCGGAAGTTGCTGCTCCACCCCAAAAGGTTACTTGGACTTCTTCCTTTTAGTCATCTGCATTGTCCACTCGTCTTCAATATCCATAACCCTAGGTGCGTAAGGTCGAGGTTGGATGGTTGTTGAAGAATGGGAAGACGGTCCATTTTGGTGGGTAATCTTTGGGGAAGCTTGTTGGGGTTCCTAAAGAGGAGGCCAATCTTGATGAGGAATCGGATCAAGGGAGGGCAGGGGAATAAAAGTGGGACTAATCTCTTATAGGGGGTTTGCTGCTCCTATAGTGGATCCAATGGGGAATCAACAAGGGGAATAATCCCACAATTGTCCTCTATAAGAAGGGTGGCCTTACCTGGTAAACTCCCCTAGATGAACCTAGTCTTTATAATGGTAAATTCTCTTATGTTCGCCTTCCTACAAAGTGGAAAATTATCCTCTATAAGGGTGGCCTTCCCGGAATGGCCAACACCGCACATTAACCTAGATTTTCCTGAAAAATATAGTGAAGGGCACGAATTTAAAGATAATAGCTTCTGACGGGACAAGGAAAATTCCACCAAACTTTTCCCTATGGTAAATTCATCCTTGGTCCAATCAATTTACTTAAGAGCCTTTATGACTGGCATCATTATCTATCTATTTCATTACTTATTCTATAGGAAGGCAACAGATAATACATTCATGACGGGCATAGGGTAGGAAGGCAACATATAATATATTCATGACGAGCACAGGGACGGGCACTCAAACTCTCTTCTATAGGCAAGCATTCAACTCGTTACTTTAACTTAACAAATATGGGAGTGGCTTAGCGCTTCTACCCTTCTTTATATAGAGGATTAACTTAAAGGCCTTCAGATCTTCTCCTTTCCAAAGATAAGGCCTTCAGTCCTTCGGTAACACCCAACGACGCGGGTGGGCAGCTTACTATATAAGATAGCCGAGCTGCCAATAATGGGATGGATAGAAGGGTAGGCTCTCTAAGGTCGCAAAACTAATAGAATGAAAGTAGAGGCTTCTCTAAGAGTCTAATAACTCTAAGGATCATAACCTATCAAGGCCCAAACTTAGTTTTTCTAAGGATGCTTATTGGTATTCTTAACTAGCCAGAGATATAAAGGGGTTAAAGTTGCGATAATTGGCATGGCGTAAACTTCTAATTTACCGGTTGTAGTCATGGGGGGGCGCATTTTTTTACACTTTACATCCAAAGCAACCACCTAGTCTGAGAGTGCAACTCTCGGTACCTAGGGAGTCGAACCCCAGTTACTCACCCTTGTACCCTTCATTAACTCATGGTGGAATACCTTTGAAAAGGTATGTATGCCTATACTGGAGGCTCTGATACAGCTATAATTACTGCTCTTATAATTGCTCCTTTCATTATATCTGAGTATTTGGGATTACATTGGTGGGATCTAATCCATGGATAAAAGGGAAGACCTACTATTATTAATTTCCCAACCCACTACTAGCAAGTAAAGAAAGGCATATAAGTAGGCATAGCAGCCAATCCCCCATATCTTATTTATCAGGAAGAATCCAGAGACAAGTAGGGGCCTAGAATAGTAAGGCTCCAGTAGAATGAATGGTTACCTAATTTGTGAATGGTTAATTTCCCCAATCTCCTGTATGAATGGATACCACATATAGGCAGGGCAGTGGATCAGGTCTAGTAGGTCAGGACCAGCGTAGGGAATATTCCCCCAACTTGCTTTCATATGCGAGGCTTTGAGTCGGTATTTTTTGCATCATAGGAGGCTTTAGGGTACTAGGTGATCATTCGCTCAGAGGTGAGATGGAATAGAAGACAAAGTTTAAAAGTGGAGCAGTGGAAATATAAGAGTGTGGGGAGGCAATACACAAAATAGGTATCCCTAGGGTCATCCCAGGAAGGAAGAGAGTAGCAGTTAGATGGGTCCAACAAATGTCAGGTATTGGGAAGTTAAAGGGAATTTTTTAGATAGGAGTCTCTGGATGGACTTTCTTAGTAAGAGGGGGCTTGAATGGGGTGTCCATGTTTTATGATGGTAAGGAAGCAAAGGGAATGAAGGGTTCCTCATTCAAACAAGGCATGGCATCATGGAGGGTGTATAATGGAAGGCATTTTAAGGCCATCTGGGATAGAATTCAGGCTTTTACGCTATTGTGGCCCACAATCAACCAACAAGGGTGTATGACGAATGTCATTTAAAGGCCATTGGGAGTAGAATTTAGACTCAATCAACATCCATTTCGATGTACATCGTTCTCTATTGAAAGGTCTGAGCTCGAGGGAGACAATAGTGTTGTATTGTCCATGGTTGGGAGGTGACAGATCATCATCGTCGTTAAACGAGCTCCACACCCAGTTTGTTTATGTGATCTGTCTTTCTTCTAGTGATCTTCGTTTTACAACTGCCAATTTCTAACATGGTGTGAAAGCAGTTCTAGAAGCCATTGTCAAAATCTAGGGCTTGACATTCTGAGGCCTCCCCTAACCAATCCAGGAGAAAAAGTGACTTGGAAACTTCTCCCAAGGAAAGGCACATCTATTGATGAAGGAAAAATCCAGTTCTTAGAAGTTTCATTTTTGACCCAATTTCAGTCCATAGTTTTGGCTCAATCTTATCTCCTCTCATCTCGCCTTGATAAGGCACATTAAACTTTGGATTGAGTTTCACAAGATTTCAACTTCATTTTTGACCTAGCTCCTACTAGGGTTTCAAGTTCAAATTTGCAGGCAAGATGATTGCAATGAAGGTTGAAGATCATCTTGATGGAGCCACAAACTTCATCTCTTGGAAGTCTAGAGTTCTCATCTTGGACAAAAATGATCTCTTAAAGCTTGTAAATGAAAAGGTTCAAGAACCATATGCTGAAGAAGACGAGTCTCATTGGAGGAAGAGTGATGCTAGAGTAAGAAGAATCTTGGTAGACTCAGTCAGGGATCATTTGGTTCCCCAAATCTCGCAAAAGAAGACCACTAGGAAGATGTTCAAAACCCTAAAGGAATAATGATTGTTAATGCCCAAGCCTGACTAGTATAGGCAACCACGTTCAAATGTTGTTCATTATACACCCTTAGTGGTCGGTGGTGGACCACCACAGTGTTAGTGGGTGCCCACTAACACCTTGGTGGTCCACCACCGACCACTGAGGGTGTATAATGGAATGCATTTTAACACCATCAGGGATAGAAGTCAGGCTTGGCCACTGAGACTATTGTGGCCCACAATAGACCTACAAGGGTATAGGACGAATGGCATTTAAAGGGAACTGCAAGTAGAATTTCAGTCAACATCCATTTGGATGTACATCATTCTCTATTGAAAGGTCTGAGCTCGGGGGAGACAATAGTGTTGTATTGTCTATGGTTGGGAGGTGATAGATTGTCGCCGTGGTTAAACGAAATACACACCCAATTTACTTATGTGCTCTGTCCTTCTTCTAGTGATCTTGGTTTTACAACTACCAATTTCTAACATGGTATCAAAGCAGTTCTAGAAGTCATTGTCGAAATCTAGGGCTTGACATTTTGAGGCTTCCCCTCACCAATCTAGGAGAAAAAAGTGACTTGGACACTTCGCCCAAGGGAAGTCGCATCTATTGATGAAGGAAAAATCCAATTCCGAGAAGTTTCATTTTTGACCCAATTTCAGTCCATAGTTTTGGCCCTATATTATCTCTTCTCAACTCGCCTTGATAAGTGTAGTGCCCCATTTTGTTAGACTCTTTTATTACTCAACTATATTATTATTTGAGGGCATTTTATCGCAAATGACCCGGTTAAATTTTGAAATATATGTTTTGATCATGTTGATACATTTGAGTACTCATGGATAAATGAGATTTAGTAATGCAACATTGTACTGCCTTGTTGGACAGACTATTTCAAGTGTTAAAATATGTTATGGTTTCAGGGCATTTTGAGTACAAACGGCCCGGTTTAATACGATGAATTAAACCGACTTATATATGTATTGATTGTTGTGTCACAATGATTGCTTATGAATGAATGGACATTGGTAGATAGATTTATATAAAGTGATATGATTGATCTTAAAATGTGTGAATGAAATATATGAACAATTTTCATTTCTTACAATATATTGGTAGATGCTTTGACAGTTTTCTAGTGTGACAGGGAACCAACTGCGCAATGACACAAGGTGGTGTCAATGCCACATGAATCTCAGTTTGAGTATAAACAGAATATTAGGTGATATAATTTATTTTAATGATATTTTGATTAAATTGGTTAGTGCGATTAATGCACATGGTTTTCATGTGTGCAGGCACATGATCTTGGTTCCCAATCGATCCACAAAGGATGATGGGGTTGCACAGAAGAAAGTACCGGTATGGTTAGCACATATTTTCCATGTGGCAGGTTGAAAAGCGAGAGAGGCTTTTACCTGCAAGAGGCATGCTGCCGTGAGGGTAGGCCGCGGACTCGGTCACTCACGAGGATTAACTGAGGGGCGCGCAATGAGGTGTTGGCATTATTCCTCAGTAACCATGAGTCTCTCTACAGTGTGGATGGGACTGAGTTAACGTGGTCTCAGCCATCGCACTAACTCCCCACCACAGAAAGTGGGATATTTGAAGGGCATGAAGACGATCATGGCACCTTTGATATCACCCGGAGAAACAAAAGAAATTATTAAACTGTAAGATTGTAAATAATTAATAACTAAACGATAAACTTATGACTTGAAAATAAAGTAATGGAAAGTGCAAGCTTATGAAATTAAAAAAAAAGAATATATATATATATATATATATATATATATATATATATA